>CM033727.1:27592009-27859267 GCA_019671005.1 Hibiscus mutabilis
ATTTAGCAGAAAGTTATTGACAATCAAAACAATAACAAAGTGAAAAGAACAAGTTGGCATTACCAACTGTTGAAAATACTGATACAAAGGCGTTGAGATACTTGCAGAAGGTGATCTCCACAATCTGTGATAACTAGGCAGTTCACCTGCATAAATATTTCAAGCACTTTTTTCATACTCAAATTCAATTCCCTACTCACAAACAGAAGCACAAAAAGGGAAGTATTAAAAATGGTTACTTTCTGAATCATATCTTCAAATTGAGTTTTAACTTCACAAAAAAGGGACTAATTAAAAAATTTAACAAATATAAGAGAGGATCCTAAAGCATGAAACAATCTGAATAGATGAAGTATCAACAGTCAAGTGAACTAAAATTCAGCTTTTTTAACATAAAACGAAAAATACCCAACTTTTCTTTTTCAGTCTCAATCCCAAATTAACCTCAAGATCACCCAATAAAAAAGAAGGAAAGAAATTAACCAGGTAAAGCAGAGAAGTTTAAGCGAGGAATAGAAGTAGAATAGTCGGCAGAGTGGGTGTAATTATGTTCTAATCTTCTTCCAACTTGACGAAGCGCGCATTGTAAATGTCTCTGCCACCCCACCATGTTCAAAAGATCTCTTTTAGGACTACCTTCAAATCCAAAAAAAAAAAATCCATTAGTAGAAATGAGAATGAAGAACCCATTTTTAAATATTTGAAGACCAAATGCAAAAGGAATAATAAAAAATATTGAAATTCAAAAGGAAATGGGATTAGCAGAGATAGTTAACTTACTGGTTGGATATCGTATGAATCCGAGAATGAGAGGGAGGAGTCGGCTCTGAAAGGTACCAGAAATAAGACCCTGAAAGACTAGGTTTTGCCTTTTTGGAATTGAACCCGATTGAACATGGAGCGGATTCTCGGGTTTTGGATAGTAATCAAAGAAGAAGTAAAGTTTTAGTTTTACATTTTATAATAGGGCAAAAACTACATAAATGGTCACTGCACTTTTAGGGAGGATTCATTTTGGTCACTATACTTTAAAATATTCGATAAGGTTAGCCAACTTTTAGTTCGACTTCGATACGGTCCCTCCCATTACCTTCTAAGTATGGGTGTTCATGGTCGGTTAACCATATCGTTTAGCCTAAATGGTCTGTTAACCGTTTAACGGTTATTAAATTTAGCTAACCGTAACCTAACCGTTAAGAATCGGTTAACCATTAGCGATTAATCGTTAAGACACGGTTAACCAATGGTTATATTATAGGTTAACTTGTAATCTATTACAATTTTTTTTCGCATATTCACTACTTTTACAAGTTAGTACCACAAGCCAAAAAATGTAACTCTATAATCAAATCACCTAAGGTCCTTTGTCTACTTCTAAAATGAGAAATGATTCATCAATTATAGTTGTTTTGTTGATTGAGTGCTAAATCATTCCTTCCTATATTTCAAAACATGAAACAAGTTAGTATAAAAAAATATAATGTAATACTAGCAAATCGAAGATAAAAAAATAATTATGAATTAGATTATAAAATAGAGTTTAAAAATTAGAAAATGGGGCGTGTGGGTTGAACTTTTAGTTGAAGGTATTTTATTTTAAATATATATATATAAATAATTTAATAACTGTTAACTTATAGGTTAACCATTTGTCAAAATTCATAACCATAACCGTAACTAGTAACTATTATTTTTTAGTGGTTCGGTTAACCGAAACCGTTAACTTTAAAGGTTTGGTTAATTAACCTATAAAATGTAACGATTATACCAGTTATCGGTTACGATTAAGGATATGGTTAATTATGCACACCCTACACGTTAGTTTTCGTTTTTCCTTAATAAAAAATTGGTAAACTACAACCGATCAAAACTCAACTTTCTTCTCACACCTATTTTAGTCACTAGAGTTTAACATTTTTTTTAATTTAATAACTTAACTTTCAAATTGTTCGTATTTTGGTCACTCTCAAATGACATGGTTATACAAATAGAAAAATTCGATTAATCCTTAAAAAAAATCGGGTAATGTTTTTTTACTTTGCTTATTAAATTTACCATATTTGGTATTTTAATAAGCAAAGTAAAAAAAATATTACTCGCATCAAATATTACAATTAATCGGTCAATCAATTATCCGATTTAATTGGTACAATATAAGATTGAGAATTAAATAATCTAAATTTAGCAATTAACCAAAATAATTTTTTAAGATTAATCGAACCCAATTTCGGTATAAATTTTTAAAATAAATTATTTCAACCTGGTTACGGTTCAAAAACCTTTCTGAACCTCCTTGTCTTTATCTAATCGAGACGCTTTACGAGATGAAAATGAGTGGTGAGCGAACCATACTATCAAGCAGAGTGCTCTGCTACCCAAGTCTGATTACATCAGCAAACAACTATCAACCAAGTGATGATCTATCTTTCTATGACCACCGACATAATCAAAATCAGAAACTAGCGCCGTGAAGATCTATGTACGGGTACCGAATGATCGCTAAGATATGCAAATATCATGTCAAACGACAGATGAAACGAAACACAAAAATAAATAAAAAGCGTGTCATAAAAACAGAGAAAAACGTGTCACAAGTACAGAGATTATTATTAAAATATTTTAAAAATAAAAATATTAAATCCGGTGGTCAACAACTAATATTAAAATTAATAATCGATTTCTGGTCAGAGAAATAAAAACAAAAGAGGATGCGGCGCTCTCGTTACAGAAAAAAGTAGGTTCTTATTATTGTTGTTATTAATCGAGTAAATTTAACACTTATCTATTATATTACATTTTAGCGATTATATTACTCTAATTTTTAATTAATTATTATAAGTTAACTTTTCCATATTAGTTTTTGATAAATTGGGGGCGGGGAATTGAAAAGGATCGTTGGAGGCCCAACTTATATAAGAAGTAATCCCGCGCTTTCTCCCTTTCTAGAGCCCATTTATAAAGTCTACTGCAGAGATAATTATAAGATAATATATGTTTATGTATATTTTTAATTTTTTAATAATCCATACTTTTTATAGACAAAGTGGCTGAACTCGAGTCTCTTTAGATAGACATCATCTATTTTTCTACTGAGACTATAATTTTATATTCCCATTAATAATAAAAATATTTTTAAAAATGATTAAAAAACTTGTTTTTTTATATATAACATTTAATTTATAATATATAAAAATACGAGTTTTAAAAAAATAATCAATTAAAATATTCTTTATTTTTCTTATATTACTAGTTTAACATTTAAAAATAATTCTTTAGACGAAAAATATAATCTCTTTTTGAAGGAAGATAAATCATAATAATAAAGATTAAGGTAGATTTTATCTTTGAACTCGCACCAAATAATTAATTTAGTCCATTTATAAAATGCACCCAATTAGACCTTTCAACTCGCGAATTGCATCAATTTTGCTCTTTAACCAACATTGATTGTTATTGTACTGGCGTGATTCTTAACAACATTGATGTGATAGTTTACTGTACTAATGTGGTAGTCCATGATGCTCATGTGAATGTTTACATGATAAAGGAACAACGCTGATTTTTAGGAAGTTCGAAGACTTAATTGATTTCTTAAGAAGTTATTGGATTTAATTGATATTTTAAAAAAATATTTAAACAAAAATTTAATAATTTAAGAAATTAAGATTAAAATATTAAAAATATATATTGTAATTATTAAAATATTAAAAAATCAACTATTAAAATGACTAGAAAAAAAACACTACCGAAAGTTTAAAAAAATAAAAAAACACTTGAGAAAACCATATTGGTGAGTAAATATAATTTAGTTTTGAGAAAACGAGACTTTATGATTTTTTTCTGAAGATTTTGGAAATAAAATAAGAAGAGAGAGAAAACAGTGTGGATAAAATTAAATTGGAATAATATTGAAAAGTTAAGGGTTGATTTTTTAAAAAAAAATCAAAATAAAGTATAAAATTTAAGCATTAAATGAATGATTATATCAATTTTATTAACTTTTATGTTATCCGCCATTAAAATTTTAACAATATTAAGTCAAATTGTCAATTGTTTTAAGTTGAATGACCATTTTCCAACTATTCATAGTTGTAGGACTCAACAAAAAAGTATCCAATAGTTGGGTGACTATTTTACCTAAATATTTATAAAGTATTAAAACCCAATTTTTTCTCGAAAAAATTTTGTCTAGAAAAATGTGTATTTTAACAAAATGGAGCAAGCACATTTGACTGGTTGACCAAGCTGCTCATCTTTGTTCCTCATATTTCCGTAGGTCATGGGTTCGAGGCCTACTAGGAGCACTTCCTTCCTTCCCCTAGAGTCACTCATTCCCCTCCCCTTTAGGATTAGGATTAGATTTATGATTTGTAAAAAAAACAAAATGGACTCGCTATCGGTCGTTTTGGGTTAGGTACGACTAAGGGCGTTCACTCTTCGGTTAAAACCGAATTAACCAACCGAATCGAATTAGTTCGGTTTATTGGTTGGTGTAATCACCCATTTTCGTCTGGGGTTCGAATAACCAAATTTAAATCCAAAAAAATCCAAAAATTAAACAGTCAAAAAAAATTAAATGTTAAATGTCCATTACAATTGAGCCTCAAGCCCGTTTATCCTTTTTACATCACAGCCCACTGCTCAAACCTATTATAGTTACCCAACTAAACCCCTTAAGCCCAACACCCGACCAGCTCACATCCTAAATCTAACTTAGATAACCCTAACCCTAAACCAATACACCAGCTGTCAACCTTTCATCTCTTGGCGACCATTCAGATTTTGACCTCGTCGACAGCCACGACGACTTCATCAACGGCCACCTTAGCACCACATCACCGCCAAATCAGCATGCGAGGACTACCTTGCCATCTCCACAGCACGTGAACTGGTCCCTTCCCGTACAAGCCTCCACCAACATTCAGAGGATGAACAACAATTTCAGAACATGCAACAAGACAAATTAAGCAACCAATAGTTATTTTGTAGCATTTTTTATTTTCAAAAATTAGTGTAATATGGCTATAAAGCCGAGTGAAACCAAATGTACAAAGGGGGATTCACTACCAATACAAAGGAAAGATTAAACAGAGGTATTCTTTCAATATTTTTCTTCATTTTGAAATAAAAAATATATAAAAAGCTAGGGTTTTATACCCTTTTCGGTCTCGGATCATCGCGGTTTTACGGCCGAGGATGGGGTCGCCGATGAATGACCTGTGGTGTTCTCGTCCCTTCATATCCCCTTCATCGATCTAGGGTTCTAGATTTCTGAGTTTTAAAAAAAGATTTGGTTGTCAAAAAGGGATTTTGGCTCGGTTTTTCTTAGATCTAGGCGAAAAGGCGTTTTATTTTAAAATTTTGAGTTCACATGAAAAAAAAAGTTGTTTTACAGTGAATTTTGATTCGTTAGTCGCCGGCGGGCGGCTGCCGACGTGATGGCGTACGGTGGTTATCTTACCTACTTTTGGGAAATGAGAGAGTGAGGGAAAGTGAATCCTTGGGTTTTTTTTTAAAAAAATAATATCAAATGTTTTTTTTTAATTTTTTTCAGTTTTAAAGAAGGGGTTATTTACTCATTTAAATCCCTCCGCCCATCATTTATTATCCCGCAAGCCCTTCCGTTGTTTTTAATTCCTCCCGCAGTCCTTGTCATTTTTTAAAATTTTCAATTTCATCCCTACTTTAAAATCAATCAACTTCTGCCTTAAAATCGATTTCAACCTTTTTAAATTTCATTTTTTTAATTTCTTTCCCTTTTTCTTTTTTTCTTCTATTCTAGTCCTTTTAATCATCACAATACAATATATGTATATTATATATTTATTATATAGTTCGCTATATAAATATATGCTATAATATTATATTATCTACGTTAATTGTACTATATTATATATATATTATAATATTATTTATATTACAGTATAGAATATGTTATTACCCTATTATAATAATATTTATGTTATAGCGTGTGTATATATATATTATTTTGTTCTTGTTCTCATATGTAATTTTATTTTATTTCATATCCTTGTTTGAATTGGCCTTACGGTGACCCGCAACAGGGTATGATCCGTATTTTCATGACACATTTAATCTAACTAATCCCTAACTTATTAACATCTAACTTTTAATTTCCGCTTTTAATTTCCCACTTTTTATTCTATCTGTTCCTTTTCGGATACTTATTTATTTTTCCGCATTCTAAATTTCCGCCTTTAATTTTTCGCAATTATTTACTTGCTTATTTTTATTTCCATATTTACTTGTTTCACCTTTATTTATGTTTTTTTCATGCACTTTATTTGCCATTCATGTGACCTTTTAATGTTCCAATTTGACATGGTAATTAATTAATCTTAATTATAAAAAAGAGGTATTCATTAAGTCCGATATTCGTGTCGTAACAGTCTTGGCTCAATGAATGTTGGCCGAATATTTGAATTAACTCTTACCGTCCAAAGGTAAACATTAATTAAAAAGTTGATAAATCATAACATCATGTTTAATTGCTTACATCATGCATAAAGGTGGTGCATTTAATTCAAACCATGAATTAACACGATAGTCGGTCTTATTCGATGTCGATTTAATCTATCGTCTGGATTTACGTCATCCTTATTAATTAAATGTCAAATTAATTCAAACCCACCAAATTTTAAAGCCCACTTATTAAGGTTTATATTCAATTAAGAGCATTTAATTAGATTTAATTTAAATTTCAACAATTTCCATCGATCAAAAGCAACAAGTGATTTGATACCGATTTTGGGCATTGTGGGGTGCTAATCCTTCCCCACACGTAACCAACTCCCGAACCTTTTTCACGATTCTCTGGTTTTATGGTGTCCGGTCTACCTTATCTAAGTGACCGGTGGTGACTCTAATTCCTTATTTTTCAAAAAAGTCGCTACAATTGGCGGCCGAAGTTTTTTCAATCAGTTAATGATTAAAAGAATTTTATAGTTCGATTACCAGTTAATTTAGTTCAAAACCGGTTAATTAACCAAATTAACCATATACATATATGTCATAACCCATTTTGTCCTGGCCTTTAAGCCCAATAGCTAAATTAAACAAAAAATTAAAAATTCTTTAATTATTTCCTTAACCCAAACAGACCCAATTACCTAAACTAAACTGGCCCAATAATATACCCATTACAATCTAACCCATTACCATTACCGAATTAATAACCTAAAAGACCTAAATACCTTAAACCTTAAAATTGATGATAACCCTAATATCTTACCCCTGCCAGCCATTGCCCTTGTCATTCCCCCTATGTCTCTTCAAATGACGCACGTGCATCACACGCGTCGGCCAACCATCGACCATGTGATGCACGCGACACCATGGCTATTTCCACCACCCAGCCGCACTGTGTCACAGCCCAAAATCTACTGTACCGCCCTGCAAAAGAATAAAAGAAACATCATATCAGATCTAAAAAAATAAGCAAAAGTGGAGATTTTTACCTATTTTATTGTAAAAATCGGTTATAAAAACTGAAATCAACAACGTAAAGGAAGACCTTTTTTGGGGAGATTTGAAATAAGAAAGCTTTGAATCGATTAAAAAAATTGTCTTTATCCCTACTTCTAAATAAATCGAGAGACGGGGTTCGAATGAAAGAAGGGAAATAGAAGAAAAAAGTTCTAGATCTGAGTTTCGAGAAAAAAGGGGAAAGTATAACATTCTTTTTATCTTAATTTGAACACATAAAAAATGCAAAAGTAAGAAGGGATGGGAAAATTCGACTAATCCCGGTCCAATTTCGAGCCCTTCGCCGCCGAACAAGGTCAGCTTGCAATCATCGGCATCTCAATCAAATCTAGGGGGTTTGATTTTAATCTGAGTTTGAAAGTAAAAAAAAAGGAATAGAGGCAGGGGTGTGGCCGATTAGGAGAAAAGAATGGGAAATGGAGTCTGCTGGGTTTACTTTTAAGTTATAAAACATATAAAATAGGATAATTATGAAGATAGTCCTTCCATTCTAAAATTATTTTAACTTTGTCTCTTCCGCATGGTATAATTGCACATTCGATCCCTCGACTTTAAAAACTCTCAATCTGGTCCTTATGTATATTATTATATTATATAGTTATAGTATATATAAATTATGTATTATATATATAATATAAATTATGTATATTATATATATGTTCTGCGTATGAACATATAAATATATCATATAATATGAATTATGTTTATATTATATGTACTTATGTTTATGTTATATGTAGATATGTTTATATTATATATTGGCATATTATATATATAAATTATGTTTATATTATACATAAATTATGTATATTATATCATATATTAAATTATATTATATTATATTTATATCATATAGTTACGTTTTTATATATTATATGTTATTATACATGTATAATCTATTATTATTATTATTATTATTATTATTATACACGTTTTTATATAATGTGTATAGTTTTTTATCATTTGAAACTTATTTATATATGGGTAAAACTTTGATACACAGACTGTGTAAAATTAATTTTACACAAGCCTGTGTATTTACACTATAAGAACCCAAATCCTAAATTCCTACCCTAACCCTAAAAACTAAACCCTATACACTAAATTCTAAACACTAACCTTAAATTCTAAACCCTACAAACTAAACCCCTAAACCTTAAACCCTAAACTAAAATCCTAACCCCTAAAACTAAAAAGCACGTGTAAACTAAAGTTTACACGGCCTGTGTATCAAAGTTTTTTCCTTTATATATTCATATATTATATTATATATTTTATGTTATATGTATAATATGTGAATATTATTATTTTTATTATATAATGTGTGTGTATTATAATTATATAATATATGTATGTATATTGTATTATGTATTTATTATATATGACATCTTTTTTTGAACATATTTTTGCATGTATTTTAAAATTTTAAACTTATTTTAATATTAAGGGATATTTTTCAATTTATTTCAGGAATCGGTTAAGAAGTGATGCCCTGACTTATTCAGGTGTCATCTTCCTTGGTTGTCGTAAATAAGGAAATATTCTCCTTAGACCGCTTTTGGGATTAAATTTTAAATTAAATTCAAATTTTTATTTTCTTGCAAAGACAACATTAAATCAAAACGGTACCAATTTAGGGCGTCGTGGGGTGCTAATCCTTCCCCACGCGTAATCGACTCCCGAACCCAAACGTTTTAGAATCTCTGGTTGACTTTTTGGTGTCTGGCCTACCAAGTGGTCGGTGACGACTCCATCTCCATTTTCCATCTCCCTTTTTCAATATGTTAAAAAAACCCTTTATTACAGATGGTGACTCTACTGATGATTTTTTTAGAAAGTTAGGCCATTGTTGATTTTTGTGTTGTCTTGTAAAATATAAAAAATTGATTTAATTTAATTTTTAATTCTTCATGTTCATGCATGAGCTATTCGGGCTCCGTAACAACTAAGTGGGAGTGATTGTTTTGTCTCGTGGGGTCTTCACCTCTGTATGGCATTGTGACTTACTTTCGGGGTACCAACCTTATATTTCGTGGGGTTTTCACCTCCGTATGGTACAAGGGGAAGTATCCTCCTGAATTGATGTCCTAGCGACAGTTCAGGTACCATTTTTCTCTAGATCCTAACTGCATATAGTTGCCCTTAGAGTCTACCTTTTAAAATATTGCTGGTACTCTGCCCGTTTAGTAATAACCCTATTAGGCCTTGCTTGCTTATTTGATGCCGTTATTTGCTATTTATGTACAGCTTCTTTTACCTGTTTTAGATTTTACTTTATTTACCATTAACTTATTTAATCATTTTAATCTAAACTTACCTATTTTCTTTTTTTTTTATCACATCATATTAAACTCATTCATTTTGCATTAATTGCATGACACCATTATCGCATCCTAATCTTTGCGTTTCACAAGCATGAAATAACGATTCACAACCGGTTCTCAATTAAAAAAGGGTTTGTCATCGGAAGAAAATCTAGTACCCTAGATGTCAATGCAACATTTTTGATTGTGTGTTTAGAATTGTGTGTCACGAGAACCATTTTTGAATCAGTACCTCCGTATCTAGGACATGCACCTCGCATCTACATGCCTTCATTTTTGAAAATTTAAGACTGATTCTTGGGATGCCCCGTGATAGTGATATTGGATAGAACGAAAAGTAAGCTAATTCAACACCCTTACAGAACTCGACACAAGACCAAAATGATGAATGAAGATAGATTGGACAAGATTGAGCAAACTCAAAGGGACATGCAAGCACATCTAGCTAAGAAGCCAGATGACCAGTTAGCTAAAGCCCAACAAGATATGAGGGAACAAATCAAGAAATGCTAGCAAGACATGTTGAGCCAAATGACACCAATTCTAAGACATAAACTCTTTGGGCAAGAAGTGGCTTTTGTTGCAAATCCTACGGAAAATCCCACTGATAGGAACGAAGGCCATGTGTATCCTCTGGGATTTACTCCTACTCATGCTAAGGTTTAACCTGACCCTCAAATAATATTTTCTCGAGAGAAAACACTACTTTATTAAGTCCTCGCTTCTTCCCCTGTGAATATACTCATTACATCAGAAGGCAAGCCCAGGGGAAATTAAGCTAAAAATTTTGTCTTAAAAATGGATCAACTGGTCGAGATCGAGAAGCCAAAAATTGAAACTTCAAAAGAGATCGAGGAAAAGATGGAAGCCATGAAGGTAGTGGATACCTTCAGTGGGTTTGATGCTAACGAACTTAGCTTTGTCCTAGACTTGGTGCTACCCCTTAAGTTCAAGGTCCCGGAATTTGAGAAGTATGATGGGACAAGTTATCCCCGTGCTCATCTTACCATGTTTTGCCGAAGGATGACGGGCTATGGTAGAGATGACAAGTTATTGATCCACTGTTTTCAAGATAGTTTAACTGGATTTGCCACCATGTGGTATAACCAATTAAGTCGCCATCAGATAAGGTCATGGAAGGACTTGGCCAAGGATTTTCTAGAGAAATATCGGCACGTCAGTGATATGATGTCAGACCGTTGGACTTTACAACACATGAAGAAAAAGTACAATGAAAGCGTTAGGGAATACACAAAATGCTGGAGGGACATGGCGACACAAGTTCAACCCCCGCTTGGTGAAAAAGAGACAGTGGTCATATTTATCCAAACATTGGAAGGCCCAATTCTAGACCGTCTTATAGGAAATACAACTACCAATTTTGTTGATATAGTGTTGTCTGGTGAGCTCATCGAGAATGCCGTTAAAAATGGTAAAATCGACACCGATGGAAGTTCGTCCCACAATAGGTCGTCGTATGGGAAGAGGGACAATGAAGTAAACTCTTCGGGAGTTTATAATGTTGGTTTTTCGAAGCTGGTGAGAGTAACACAACCTAAAGCTACGAATTCCCAAGGCTCCTCAAGCCAATATTTTAGATAAATGAAGAATATCGAGAAGATGGAGTTTACTCCGCTACCAGTTTCCTATGGAGAACTGTACAAACAATTGTACGACAACCATATGGTGGCACATTTCTATCAAGCTCCAGTACAACCTCCTTTCTCAGGATGGTATAACGCCAATGCGAGATGTGATTATCATGTGGGGCAAGTAGGCCACTTGATTGAGAACTGCATAGGCTTCAAAAAGCTAGTGGAAAAATTTATTAAGCTTGGGGTTGTAAGTTTTAAGGACTCATATAGGCTAACCACAAACAAAGACCCCTTACCGAAGCATGAAAACGCCTAAGTATGCCAGCGATGCCTTTTTGAGAATGACCTGTATGAAGTAGCCCATGCTTAACGGGCTTAGATATTACACTATTATGACCATAGTAGGTCCCCTTGTAGTCTTCATTTCTTTCAAAGCGATGTTTTTGTGTATCTTACTCGCCTAAGCTCAATGGTAGTGAAAGCCATTTCTAAGAGCCAAAAACTACAAGTTTCAATGAAGGATACCTTTTGTTCATCTTAGTCTAATTGTACCCGTGCATAATGTAAATCAGAAGCTATATGACTTACATCCTGATTTAATATGACTATGACATGAGCCATCATAATTTTCAAGCAATAAAGTATGAATTTGTTACAAAGCATTTTTGAGGGGCACACCCCCGATAGAGTAACTTCAAAGAAAGACAACTGAATCCGAGGAAGGTTGAGGGGCATTCTTACATACAAGGCATCGAGCACTATTTGATTAGAAGCAAATATCTAACCACCATAGAATTAGGGGTATCCTTTTGAGGGGCAAAACATAATTTGTCATGTCATTCACACGTTCATTGAGATCATTCTTCATTAACCACATACATCGTACATGCATTTAAGTCATCATGCATTCAGGCTAGACACATGCATTAAACATAAAGTCAGGTGTATCCATAACACTTTTATTTTTGGCTTAAACATACAGATAGGTCTAGGGAAGAGACCAAAGAACCTTAACTATGGGGGCAACGATGTGATGACCAACCTTTATCCCCAAAGGAGGCTGAATACGCAAGAATCTTAAACATCCAGATAACAACGGTAAAATTTTCTGAACAGATTACAAACTAATATTTCATTTCATTTTCAGGTCATGACTCCCCGCCATGGAGTATGTTAAGTGTTCAAAAGTACTATTTGTATGACTTTTTTTACTCATATTATTGTTACACTTAGGCTCATTTTAGTTGTATTATTAGGCATTCATGCATGTTTTAATGATTTCTTTCACCAATATGCTTGATTTCATAATTTGGTTGATTTTTGTAGAAAAAGGTACTGTTGGTATGTGTTTTTGTGTGTGCAAGATCTAAGGCAATTAAAGACAAGAAGAAATGGAAGCTGCCGATTTAGATAGGATAAATCCATTCAAGATAATTACTAGAAGCAAGGATAAATCCATTCATGATAATTACTAGAAGCAAGGATAAATCTTAAAAGAGTTGGAGTTCCATGAAGAAATCAAAATGAGATTAAAGTCCAAGAGTTTTAGGATAAGTTTTTGGAGGAATAAAAATATAATAATAAAAGGAATTTAATTATTTTATTGTATTTAATTCCAACTTAACTTCCTCCTCAAGAAAGTCTTTGATCTAGCCATCTCCTATAAATACAAGCCCAAGTCGCCAACTACAAGGCATGTTCGACTAGAGAGAATTCGACTAGAGGCTGTCGATATCTTCATCTTCTTCCTCTTTGTTCGATTAGATTCATGATAGGGAATTTTTATCTTGTGTTTATTTTGCACCCGACCATGAACTAATTTTATCTGGCTTGGGTTATTGTGTTTTTGTGGTTGTGAGAACGATTGGATTTGTTTAGGTACTTGAGGTTGCAATTTTAATTTAAAGTTTGTTCATTCTTGGTTTTTAAATTCTTCGAGTGAATTGGGAGATGATCTTGTGAATTCATCCATTTATCTAATATCGGGAGAGTTAGATTCAAGAAACGAATGAGCATGGTCTTTATTCAATCAATCGATGGTGAAGACTAATTCGAATTAGGGATAAGTTGCGAATTTCAACGGCTAAAATTAGCGTAAGATAGGTTGTTGTCCACCCGTGGTTCACGCGGGGATGTATTATCAAGGTATGCACAATTAACGATGTTTTGAGTTAGGGATAATGAGAAACCATTGAAGAACGCTTCGCAGAACTTTGAAGGTTATCGCCCAATTGCCCAGGCAATCACTCTATTCCCAATTGCCCAGGCAATCGCAGAATTGCACAGGCAATTCGACTGGATTCAATTGAAGAGCAATTGAGCTATTCTAGCACTCAATTACCCCGACGGTCCATTCAACTATCATACCACGACTCACGATAACCCGGCCTACTCTCTCTTTTCGATTTCATCTTCTTTTTATTTAATTGCTCTTTTATTTTCTTGTTAATTAGAACTCCTACAATCACCTACTTGTGCTTTTACTTTTAGTGTGAAAAGTTAGATTCTTGAAGTAGCACCAATCCCTGTGGAGACGATATCTATTCTATACTATAACTTGCGACGTGTACACTTGCACCAATTACGAAGCACTTATTACGCGTAATAAGTTTTTGGCACCGTTGCTGGGGATTGGCAATAGTGACTGTTTTTATTTTCTTGCATCTTTATTTCTTTTTATTTCTAATCGGTTTTAAGGGACTTATAACTTTGGTTTTGCATCTATGTATGACCAGGGCGAGACCAACAACACAAGACTACCCATTCGAACCCGAGATAGAACAAGTTTTTCATAGAAGAAGATGAGAACAACGAGCCATTCCAGCAACAATGGCAGAACAACAAGGTAATCGAAACATCGTAGTAAGAGGAGGATGAGATCAAGTCGTACAACCTGTTCGTAACAGACCCATTCATGACTACTTATTGGAAGATCTCAACGGTCTCAATCCAGGGGTTGTCGCACCAGAGATATAAGCTGCCCACTTTGAATTAAAACCTGTGATGTTCAACATGATCAACACAATTGGCCAATTTGGAGGCTCGACAACTGAAGATGCCAGACAACATCTCAAATCATTCCTGGAGATTTGTAATTCCTTCAAGCTACAAGGATTCCATGAAGATATCCTAAGGCTGAAGTATTTCCCTATTCATTAAGGGATAGGGAAAAAACGTGGCTGAATAGTATTCTATCCGGATCTATAGGATCTTGGATGGATTTGTGTCATGATTTCATTGCTTGATTTAGTTCTACAAATATGACTGATAAGTTACGTAATGATATTACTTCTTTTCTGTAAGCAGCCGATGAATCCATATACGAGGCTTGGGAGTGATACAGAAAGCTTTTACACAAATGTCCCATGCAAGGATTCCCATTGTGGACGCAAGTGATGGTGTTTTACAACTCAGTGAACAAGCTGACAAGAATGATGCTAGATGCCTCGGCAAATGACATACTCCTCAACAAGTCACCTGAGAAAGCGATAGAGATTTTGAACTGTCTTGCCAAGAACGACTATCAGTTCCCAACCACCCGAAGAAGAATAGTCAGACGCAATGTCACAGTAAACGAGCTTGATTCATCGGGATCTATATCTGCACAATTGGCCGCCTTAACCAATATGGTTAAGAACATGCATCGACCTAGCAACCCACAGAAGGTCAAGGTAGTTGGTTCATTTTTTGAATTATGTAATGGTAACCATGATTCTTCTGAATGTCCACAGAACCCAGGATCTAGTTTTTACGTTAGAAACTACAACCGAAACAACAATGTGATGTCCAACACTTACAATCTAGCCTGGAGGAAGTACCCCAACTTCTCATGGAGTAATCCCAACAATGCCCTCAACCAAAGTAATCAGAATGCACAAGTAATAGGATTTCATCAGAACTTGCCATGGCAACAGATGTCGCAGTAACAGATGCCGCAACAATTGACACCATCTAGTTCTTTGGAAAATTCTCTCAATACTTTCATGTTAAAAACTGAATCTTATATGGTAGAGAATAGTAATTTAATGAAGAAGACTGATGCTTTTATGAACAAGACAGAGATGAGATTGCAAAATCATGAGGTACCCTTGATATCCTTGGAGACACAAGTCGGGCAATTCGCTCAGAACTTGAATATGAAACCACCATGAGGTTTACCTAGCGATATTGAGGTCGCCAAAGGAATATGCCATGAGCAGTGTAAAGTAATCACCATCCGGAGCGGACAGAAGCTTAATGATGCACCTGCCCAGCCAATAAATTGACCAGGAGAGCAACCCATTGTCCAAAAAGATGAGTCTAGCAACAAAACCTCTGCCAAAACTGATGAATTGGAGAATGCCATGGCAATTCCACATGCCTCGACAACCGCACATGCTTCGGCAAGTCCTGATGCCTTAGTAACTCCTTCCATCAAGTTCCAAGCTAATGAAAAGATTGAAGACATCCGTCTTCCACCACTATTCCCACAAAGGTTGAAGCAGCAAAAGCAAGAATCTAGTTCAAGAAGTTCCTTGACACCTTGAAGCAAGTCCACATCAACTTTCCATTGGTTGAAGCAATAGAGCAAATGTTGAACTATGCTAAGTTCCTTAAAGACATCATCTCTAAGCGAACAAGGCTAGGAGAATTTGAAACCGTTGCTGTAACGGAAGGATGCATGGCCATGTTGCACAACCGTATGCCACCTAAGCTCAAGGATCCCGGCAGTTTCACAATACCATGTTCAATCGAAAATCACTATGTCAGGAAAACATTGTGTGATCTCGGAGCAAGCATAAATTTGATGCCTAAACCAGTTTTCTAGAAATTGGGAATCGGGAAAGCATGACCTACAATAGTTATGCTACAGCTTGCTGATAGATCCTATGTGCATCCAGAGGTAAAAATTGAGGATATACTGGTAAGAGTTGATAAGTTTATTTTTCCCACTGATTTTATTGTTCTGGATTGTGAAGTAGATGAGTTCGCACCCATTATTCTTGGGAGGCTGTTTCTAGCAACGGGAAGGACCTTGATCTATGTTGAAAAAGGAGAACTCACCATGAGGGTAAACGACCAGCATGTGAAGCTTAATGTTTTCCAAACCCTTAAGCATGCCGATGATCCAGAGGAGTGCCAATTCATCCAAGCCACAACTGAATTCAATTTCGACATAGAGGAAGATTGCCTTAACAGTTGCCTCAACAATTGTATTGCCGAACCTGAGGAGTTTAAAGAGCCGGACGATGAAGAGCAAGATTAAGCCAAATGGATAGCAAGTCGTCCAGGTAAGTATTTTGAACCATTGGACTACTCAGGTAATGAAGGTAAGACCGAAAAACCTTCTATTGAGCAACCTCCTATTCTTGAATTGAAACCATTGCCAGAGCAATTGAAATATGCTTACTTGGGGAACGATAACACTTTACCTGCAATAATCTCTTCTAAGTTGCAGCCTGAATAGGAAAAGAGGTTGACCGACATGTTGGCATTGCACAAAAAGGCAATAGGATGGACAATTGTCGACTTGAAGGAAATTAGCCCGACAGTGTGTATGCACAAAATTCTGTTGGAAGATGATTATAAACCGACAATTGAGGCACAAAGGAGGCTTAACCCTACTATGAAGGAAGTCGTGAGGAAGGAAATCATCAAATGACTTGATGCCGGTATTATCTATCCTATCTCTGATAGTACATGGGTAAGCCCGGTACAATGTGTACCAAAAAGAGAGGTATAACTGTGGTAAGAAATGAAAGCAATGAACTAATCCCAACTAGGACCGTGACCAGTTGAAGGGTTTGTATGGAATACCGCAAGTTAAATAACGCTACTAGGAAAGATCACTTTCCTTTACCACTTGTAGGCAAATCTTTTTATTGTTTTCTTGATGGCTACTAAGGTTATAACCAAATTCCCATAGCACCAGATGATCAGGCAAAGACCACTTTCACATGCTCGTATGGTACTTATGCTTTCAGAAGAATGACGTTTGGATTATACAATGCTCCGACAACTTTCCAGAGATGTATGGTGGCAATTGTTTCTGATATGGTGGAAGATTTCCTGGAAGTCTTCATGGACGATTTTTTAGTATTCGGAAACAACTACGACAATTGCCTCGACAATTTGGAGAAAGTGCTAACAAGATGCGAAGAACCCGATCTAGTGCTCATTGGGAGAAGTGCCACTTTATAGTAGATGAAGGAATAGTGCTCGGTCACAAGATTTCCTCCAAAGGAATTGAAGTTGACAGAGCTAAGGTGAAAGTGATCAAAAAATTACCACCACCAAATTCAGTCAAGGGGATCCAAAGTTTTCTTGGGCATGTAGGTTTTTACATAAGGTTTATTCATAAACTTTTTAAAATTACTAAACCCTTGTGTAATTTGCTTGAACATGACAAATTCTTCAACTTCGATGATTCATGCCTCCAAGCATTTGAAGCATTGAAGAAGCAACTTGCCTCAACACCCATTGTCGTTCCACCAGATTGGACCTTGCCTTTTGAGCTTATGTGCGATGCAAATGACTTTGTAGTGGGAGCAGTTCTTGGTCAACGAACAGGTAAAATATTTCATACAATATACTACGCTAGTATAACTCTTAATGACGCCCAAGTGAACTACACCACTACGGAAAAAGAGTTACTAGCCGTTATATTTTCTTTTGGAAAGTTTCGCTCCTACTTGATCGGGATCAAGGTAATCATTCATACTAACCACTCAGCAATTAAGAACCTCTTCGCTAAGAAAGATGCCAAACCTCGTTTGATTCGTTGAATTCTACTTTTACAAGAATTTGACATTGAAATTGAGGACAAGAAAGGAACATAAAATCAAGTTGCTGATTATTTTTCCCGCTTAGAAATCGGCAACAAGGAGGACACGAATATGGAGATATGCGATACATTCCCAGATGAACAAATGTTAGTTGCCTCAGTAATACCATAGTATGCAGATTTAGTTAATTTCCTTGTTAGTGGCATTTTACCCTATGGCCTTACTCACCAGGGAAAGAAGCGATTCTGAAATGATGCTAAGCATTATTATTGGGACGAGCCTCTTTTGTTTAAACAATGTGCAGATCAGGTAATAAGGCGATGTGTGCCCGAGGAGGAACAACAAAATGTGCTCCGATAATGCCATGATTCACCGTATGGAGGCCATTTTGGAGGCACTCGCACGACGGCCAAAATCTTACAATTCGACTTGTATTGGCTCACACTTTAATAATGGAATCAATGTCAACGAACGGGAAATATCTCTAGACGACACGAGATGCCATTGCAGAACGTCCTCGAAGTGGAGCTACTCGACATTTGGGGGATTGATTTCATGGGGTCTTTTCCTTCTTCTTGTGGAAACCTTTACATCCTACTGGAGGTCGACTACGTGTCCAAGTGGGTCGAAGCAATTGCAACCCCAAAAAATGACTCTAAAATCGTACAACATTTTTTTTGCAGAAAAATATATTCACACGGTTCGACATGCCAAGGGCAATCATTAATGATGAAGGCAAACACTTCGACAACAAACTCATTTCCAAAAGTCTTCAATGTTTCAGAGTAACTCACAAAATTGCCACGGCATATCACCTACAAACCAATGGGCAAGGAGAAATTTCCAACTGAGAGCTAAAAGGAATTCTTGAGAAGGTTGTCAATCCCTCTCGCAATGATTGGTCACTAAGGTAAGATGATGCACTTTTGGCCTACCAAACTGCATTTAAAACACCCTTGGGTATGTCTCCTTTCTGACTTGTCTATGGAAAAACTTGCCACTTACCAGTGGAGATCGAGCACAAAGCATATTGGGCAATAAAAACCATAAACATGGATTGGGAGAATGCCCGCCAAAAACATCTTTTGGACCTTAATGAGATAGAGGAATTTCGTGCAGCTTACGACAATGCCATAATTTACAAGGAGAAAACGAAGCATTGGCATGACAAGAAGCTATTGCCGCGGCAATTCATGCCAGGGCAATTAGTTATTCTCTTCAACTCTCGGCTGAAACTTTTCCCAGGAAAATTGCGATCAAGATGGTCTGAACCCTTCGAAGTCATAAAATATTTCTCCCATGGTGTCGTGATAATCAAGTCCACCATTGACGGACATAAGTTCAAAGTTAACGGACAAAGATTAAAGCACTATGTCGGCAACCATGTTGAACGCGACAAGGAAATAGTTATTTTAGGAGAAGCATGATCCTGCTCTCCTTTAGTATTTCTTATTTATTTTTACTTTTATATTTTTAATTTTAGACTTATTTTATTTTTGGATTTATATTTAGGATAAAAGTATGTTTTAGCTTAATTTTTATTCTTTTTATCTTTATCTTTCCACATATTCTTTTTCTTTCTTTGTTTTTGATTCCACAACCACAATTACCATGGCCAGGAACATCAAGACAATTCCTCATCGGCTAAGGAACAAGAAGTGCTAAAGAAAGCCCCAACAGCGAAACTTGCTCGGGCAACCAAAATTACCTCGACAATTCCCGATGCCTCGGTAAGTCCTGATGCCCAGGCAGCTGAACCCTACTTTAGTGAACATGGATCGGATTGAATAGGAACCACCAGCCACACACACTCAACCATCACGAATCGACAAACAAACCAAGCAATTGGCATGAAGGAAACACATCATTCAAGGTGACGATCTTTCTGACCAACCCTTTTGCATTTTATTTTAATTTTTGCATGCATTGAGGACAATGCTTCTCTTGAGTTTGGGGGTATTTGTTTCTAGTTAGTTTCATGATTAGTTGCATTCATCTTTAGTAATAGCATATAGGTTGCGTATGTTACTTGCCATGCCTTTAATTGGATTTAATTGCTTAAGATTTGTTGAATATCCAATGATGAATTTTTGCCAATGCACTTAACTGAAAGAACCTTTAAATTTTAGGATTGCATGAAAAGAACTTAGAATTTTACTATAATGCTAAAATTTTTATTACACTATTGTGGCTTGTTGATTGAAAGAAACTTAGTGAACTTAGGTTACTTAAAATTTGGGTAAATTGAAAAATTAAAAGTTGATTTTTTGCTAGAGGTGCCCGAAACTGGCTCTAGTAGTTGCAAATTAAAGATATTGCTAGAGGTGCCCAAAATTGGCTCTAGTCGACCCAAAAAATTAATTAAATGAATTAAAAATTGCTTGCTTTACTAGAGGTGCCCAAAATTGGCTCTAGTAAAAAGGTGAATAAATGCCTCGGTAATTAACTTGATAAAAGCCTATTGTTCACATAGAATCTTGAAAATCAACTTGTACACAACTACGCACACACATTGTCACGAGCATTATAGTTTGGTTCCGGGAAATTTTTGTGCTATCCGAAAAATTCAAAAGGTGATCATACTTTGTGCCACGATTTTTAGGTTTGAAGGAAAATTTAAAGCATGTCTTTGATGATTAAAGTCTTGGCAGGTAATTGTTAGTTTGCATTGCTTGAGGACAAGCAATAGTTCGAGTTTGGAGGTGTGTTAAGTGTTCAAAAGTACTATTTTATGACCCTTTTTTACTCTTATTATTGTTAGACTTAGGCTCATTTTAGTTGCATTATTAGGCATTCATGCATGTTTTAATGATTTCCTTCACCGACATGCTTGATTTCATAATTTGGTTGATTTTTGTGGAAAAAGGTATTGCTGGTATGTGTTTTTGTGTGAGCAGGATCTAAAGCAATTAAAGACAAGAAGAAATAGAAGCTGCCGATTTAGATAGGATAAATCCATTCAAGATAATTACTAGAAGCAAGGGTAACTCTTAAAAGAGTTGGAGTTCCATGAAGAAATCAAAAGGAGATTAAAGTCCAAGAATTTTAGGAGAAGTTTTTGGAGGAATAAAAATATAATAATAAAAGGAATTTAATTCTTTTATTGTATTTAATTCTATCTTAACTTCATCCTCAAGAAAGACTTTGACCTATCCATCTCCTATAAATACAAGACCTACCCGCCAACTACAAGGCATGTTTGACTAGAGAGAATTCGGCTAGGGGCTGTCGACATCTTCATCTTCTTCCTCTTTGCTCGATTAGATTCGTGCTAGGGAATTTTTATCTTGTGTTTATTTTGCACCCGGCCATGAACTAATTTTATCTGGCTTGGGTTATTGTTTTTTTGTGGTTGTGAGAACAATTGGATTTGTTTAGGTATTTGAGTTTGCAATTTTAATTCAAAGTTTGTTCATTCTTGGTTTTTAAATTCTTTGAGTGAATTGGGAGAGGATCTCGTGAATTCATCCATTTATCTAATATCGAGAGAGTTAGATTCAAGAAATGAATGAGCATGGTTTTTATTTAATTAATCGATGGTGAAAACTAATTCGACTTAGGGATAAGTTGCGAATTTCAACGGCTAAAAGGAACGCAAGATAGGTTGTTGTCCACTCTTGGTTCACGCAGGGATGTATTATCAAGGCATGCACAATTAACAGTGTTTCGAGTTAGGGATAACGAGAAACCATTAAAGATCACTTCACCAAACTTTGAAGATTATCGCCCAATTGCCCAGGCAATCGCTCCATTCCCAATTGCTCAGGCAATCGCAGAATTGCCCAGGCAATCTGACTGGATTCAATTGAAGAGAAATTGAGCTATTCCAACACTCAATTACCTCGACGGTCCATTCAACTATCACACCATGACTCACGATAACCCGACCTACTCTCTCTTATTCGATTTCATCTTCTTTTTATTTAATTTCTCTTTTATTCACTTGTAATTAGAACTCCTACAATCACCTACTTGTGTTTTTACTTTCAATGTGAGAAGTTAGATTCTTGAAGTAGCACCAATCCTTGTGGAGACGATATTTATTCTATACTATAACTTGCAACATATACACTTGCACCAATTGTGAAGCACTTATTACGCGCAACAGAGTAGGAAAATCAACTTTTTCCCAATCTCACCCCCGTCGATGGTGTAGTAAGATCAAACTTCTTTTCGATCTAGTCTTTCCGTCAGTGGTGCAGCGGATCAAACCTTTTTCAGGTCTTGCCTCTTTATTGGTGTTGCAGCTAGACCAAACTTTTCTCCTCAGAATCATAGCTACGTTCAAAAAATTAGAAAACCAAAAAGAAAAGATCAAAAAAATCAAAAGGAAAAATTTTTAAAAATTCAAAAAAAATGAAAAATAAAAAAAGAAAAAAAGAAAAACATCAAAAGAAAAAAGAATCAATCAAAGCTTCATCATCTGATCCTGCCTCTTCGTCGGTGTTGTAGCCGGATCAAAACTTTTACCTTTAGACCTTGTCTCTTCGTTAGTGTTGTAGCTTGGTCAACTCTTGGTCTTGCGTCTTCGTCAATGATGTGTAGCTGGATCAAAATTTTCTGATCTTGCCTCTTCGTCAGTGTTGCAACTGGATCAAAATTTTCAACCTCAGACCCTGCCTCTTCGTCAGTGTTGTAGCTGGGTCAAACTTTACTAACTCCTGGTCATACATCTTCTCGTTAGTGTTATAGTTGGACCAGATGTGCTAAAATTATAATCTTGCATTTTCATCATTGTTGTAGTTGGATCAAAATTTTCAACCTCAAACTCTGCCTCTTCGTCGGTGTTGTAACCGGGTCAAACCTTACTAACTCTTGGTCTTGCCTCTTTTTCAGTGTTGTAGCTAGACCAAATGCACTAACTCCCGATCCTGCCTCTTCGTCGGTGTTGTAGCTGGATCAACCTTACTAACTATAAACCTTGCATCTTCATCATTCGATCCCGCCTCTTCGTCAGTGTTCTAGCTGGATCAAATGTTAGAACCTTCATCCTTCGATCTTGTGTCTTCGTCAGTGATACAGCTGGATCAAGTTTTGTAGACCTTGCCTTTTCGTTAGTGTTACGGTTGGGTCAATTTTTCTCCAGGTAGTGCATCATCGTCAAAGTTGTAGCAAGCCGAACTCATTTTTTCTCCTTCGACGGATCACCCTAGGTTGAAGATTTTGCTTCCCCAACGGATCCTCCATTTTGAAGATTTTACCTATAAGAGTGGCCGAGCAGATCAAGTGAAGCTTAAGAAGATGGTGGCCAGAGAAAGAACTCAAACCTGACCGGACAAAATGTTTATTCTTTTACCTTTGTTCCATTCCTGTTACGTAACAATGAGCAAAGAGGGGCAGCTGTCATAACCCATTTTGTCCGGGCCTTTAAGCCCAATAGCTAAATTAAACCAAAAAAAATTAAAAATCCTTTTATTATTTCCTTAACCCAAATAGGCCCAATTACCTAAACTAAACTGGCCCAATTATATACCCATTACAATCTAACCCATTACCATTATGGAATTAATAACCTAAAAGACCTAAATACACTTAACCCTAAAAATAACGATAACCTTAATATCTTATCCCTGCCAGCCACCGCCCCTTGCCATTCCCATTCTGTCTCTTCAACTGCTGTGCGTACATCACATGTGTCGGTCAACCATCGACCGTGTGATGCACGTGACACCATGGCCATCTCCACCGCCCAGCCGTACTGTGCCACCGCCCAAAATCTGCTCCACCGCCCTGCAAAAGAATAAAAGAAACATCATATCAGATCTAAAAAAACAAGCAAAAGTGGAGATTTTTACCTACTTTATTGTAAAAATCGGGTATAAAAACTGAAATCAACAATGTAAAGGAAGACCTTTTTAGGGGAGATTTGAAATAAAAAAGCTTTGAACCGATTCAAAAAAAACTTTGTTTTTATCCTTACTTCTAAATAAATCAAGAGACGAGGTTCAAATGAAAGAAGGGAAATAGAAGAAAAAATCCCTGATCTGAGTTTCGAGAAAAAATGGGAAGGTATACCATTCTTCTTATCTTCATTCGAACACATAAAAATGCAAAAATAAAAAGGAAGGGGGAAAATTCGACTTACTCCGATCCAGTTTCGAGCCCTTCGTCGTCGAGCAAGGTCAACTTGCAACCATCAACATTTCAATCAGATCTAGGGGGTTTGATTTTAATCTGAATTTGAAAATAAAAAAAAAGGAACAGAGGCAGGGGTGTGGCCGGTTAGGAGAAAAGAATGGGAATAGAGTCTGCTAGGTTTATTTTTACGTTATAAAGCATATAAAATGGGATAATTATGAAGTTAGTCCCTCCGTTCTAAAATTCTTTTAACTTTGTCTCTTCCGCAAGGTATAATAGCACATCCGGTCCCTCGGCTCTTTAAAAACTATCAATCTTGTCCTTATGTATATTATTATATTATATAGTTATAGTATATATATATATATTATGTATATTATATATATGTTTTGCGTATGAACATATAAATATATCATATAATATGAATTATGTTTGTATTATGTTTATATTATATATTTGCATATTATATATATAAAAATTATGTTTATATTATACATAAATTATGTATATTATATGATATATTAAATTATGTTATATTATTTTATATCATATAGTTACGTTTTTATATATATTATATGTTATTATACATGTATAATCTATTATTATTATTATTATCATTATTATTATTATTATTATTATTATACACGTTTTTATATAATGTGTATAGTTTTTTATTATTTGAAACTTATTTATATATTCATATATTATATCATATATCATATATTTTATATGTTATATGTATAATATGTGAATATTATTATCCTTATTATATAATGTGTGTGCATTATAATTATATAATATATGTATGTAAATTGTATTATGTATTTATTATATATGATATCTTTTTTCGAACATATTTTTGCATGTATTTTAAAATTTTAAACTTATTTTAATATTAAGGGATATTTTTTAATTTATTTCGGGAATCGGTTAAGAAGTGATGTCCTGACTTATTCAGGTGTCATCTTCCTTGGTTGTCGTAAATAAGGAAATATTCTCCTTAGACCACTTTTTTGAGATTAAATTTTAAATTAAATTCGAATTTTATTTTCTTGCAAAGACAACATTAAAGCAACACGGTACCAATTTTGGGCATCGTGGGGTGCTAATTCTTCCCCATGCATAACCGACTCCCGAACCCAAACGTTTTAGAATCTCTGGTTGACTTTTTGGTGTCTGGCCTACCAAGTGGTCGGTGGCGACTCTATCTCCATTTTCCATCTCCCATTTTCAATATGTTCAAAAAAAACCCTTTATTACAATATATATAAAATTAAAAGCGGTCTAAAATTTTAAAATTTTAGCCATGAATGTTCTCTACTGAGTTTTTCACCATCCACGGGCCACAAAATCACCATCACTCAAGTTGTTAATTATTCATCATCGAAGTTGTAAAACCTATGTTTGATTTTGATATAACAACTTGTTTAAGGACTAAATTGCAAAAGTAAATAAAATTTTAAGTACTCAAAAGTCTCACAAAAATGACAAGTATTTGAACCAAAAATTATTTCTAAGTCAAAAACTTTAAACCCAATAAAATTTTTTAAGTGTTTCAAAGCCAAATTCTGCAATTACGCCCAGGCGTATCGATACGCCTTAGGCATACCGATACAGATTTTCAACATTGGAATGTGAATCATTAAAGCATATTGATACCGATACGGTTATCCCTGTATCAATACCGTATTCAATCTGGGATTGTATTTAGGCTTTTGTGTATCGATACGGTTTCACCTGTACCGATACTATTTCATCTGGGTTTAAGATCACACTTTGAAGTACCGATACGAGTCACCTCGTATCGGTACGATTTGGTTAGATTTACAAAATCTTTGCATTAAATTTTTTAGCCGTTGCTTGTCAGTTATATGAATCAATGGAGTTTAAATGGTCGTTGAACCATATCGATACGCATTAGAAGCGTACCGATACCTTTTTTGCTAAACTTTCATCCCTGATTCTAGTAAGCAAATCTCGTACCGATACGACATTCCAATATAGATACACCTCTTATTTTACACTAAGGCCGTACTGATATACTACCACGCGTATCGATATGCCCTTGTATTTTGTACACAATGGCTCTTTCTATTTTGAGACAGGTACCAATACGGCCCTTCACATACCGATATTATTGGTTGTAGAAGTGCATTTATGGTGGGAAAAAGAGAACCCAACGACTCTATTGATGACGTCAACCACCCAAACGGTTAGAATTCAATGAAAAGATATAAAAGAAAGCCTCCAAAGCTAGAGCAACAACTAATAATCAAGTGAAAAACAATCAAGAAAAAATCCAACTTTGTACCCACTTGTGTAATTCTATTGTATCCATTTTCTTTCAAGTTGGGTTAAGTGAACTTGTAAATTGGGGCAAAATATCTACCTTTGAGACTTAATTTCTATTTTCCATCTTTCTTTGTAAAAGAGTGAGTCTTTATTAAGCTTTGGGTAGAAAGTTTAATCGCTTTGTAAGGTTTCCTCCTAATTCAAGAAAAGAGGAAGAATTTCTAGTGAAATTGGTTCAAAATCCTTAGTGGGAGCTAAGGTAGTGGATGTAGAGCTTGTTCGAAGCTTGAACCACTCCAAATCTCTTGTGCCTTCATTTTTTATTTACCAATTTCCTCCCTCCAATTCACCCCATCTTGGCCATTTGTACATTAATTGATCCATACAACAATTGGTATCAGAGCCTAACTCTTTAAGAGATTAACATCTACATGAGGTGATCTTTGAAGTGATTTAATCGTCCAACAACAAAATAATGGTGTCTACCTCCAAAAATATTTATGAGAGCCAATCCATCACCAAATCACCATTTTTCAATGGGGACAACTACCCATATTGGAAGAACTGGATGAGGCTATTCATCAAATCCCATGATTACGTTCTTTGGGATGTAATCGAAGACGGGTCATCCATTCCAATGAAGTAAGTAGGTGATAGGCAAGTTCTCAAGGCTAAGGATGAGATGACGGATGAAGGAAGAAGAAGACTACTAGTAAATGATAAGGCCTTTCACATGTTCTTTTGTGCACTTAGACCGGACATGTACTCGAAGACGTCCTCTTGTACAAGTACAAAGGAGGCGTGTGACATGCTCGAGACAACATACGAGGGCACCAATGATGTTAAAGAGACAAATATTGGGCTCTTCAACATGAACTATGAAAAGTTTAGGATGGAGCCCGATGAGAGTGTCACGAAGATGTTCGACCAGTTCTCCATCATCGTCAATGGTCTCAAGGGCTTCGGAGAGGTAATCCCTGAAGACAAGCTTGTCCAGAAATTACTCTACTTTCTTCTCGAGTCATATGATGGGAAGAGAACCACCATCATCGAGACAAAGAATTTGAATACCTTGAAGCTCGATGCTCTCATAGGTTCTCTCCTTAATCATGAGATCATGAAGCAAGAAAGAGAAGAAGATAAAAGAAAAGAAGAGAAGAAGTTGGAGAAGAAAGAAATAAAGAAGAAGAAAATTGAAATTGCTCTCAAAGCTTCACAAAAAGAGAGTGATTTAAGTGAAGAGGAAGATGAGGAGTTGACTATGCTAGCCAAAAGTTCACTTGGTTCATGAAGTCCAACTAGGGAAGAAAGTTCAAAAGAAGAAGAGACTTCAGAACAAGAACAAAGAGGAAGAAAAGAATCAACTCATATGCTTTGGAAAGAAGAAGAAGCTCAAGGAAAATGTGGCTACTTGGAGCGATTCAGAGTCATCCGATTAAAAAGATCAAGAAGTCGCCAACCTTTGCCTCATGGCTTTTGAAGAGGATCCAAAGGTATCATCTAACTTATCATCTTTTGATTTTACTTTCGATTAGCTTCAAGCAGCTTATGATGAGTTGCAAGAGGTGTATGATGAGTTTGTTGAGAAATACAAGGAATCAATTTTGAAAAACAAGAAAACTATTTTCGATTTGAAAATCCAAAATGATTTACTTTCTAAAACCAACTCGGAACTTGAAAAAAAGGTTTTGGATTTACAAGAAGAACACAAATACTTTGAAAAAGAAAATATTGATTTAAACAACATTTTTTTATGATGATCACCACAAGGAGGTAAATGAGCTCAAAGCTTCTTTGGGCAAAGTTGGGGCAACTAGTTTTGAAAATGAGCAATCTTCAAAACCCAACTATGTGAAAAAGAACTTTGATGGCTACAAACAAAGAAGCTTCCGAATGCACTCACATGGTAAGCGAGTTAGAAGTTTATGGGTTCCTAAGGAACTAGTAGCTTCTAACAATATTAGTGCTATGTTGTCTTGGATCCCCAAGGGAACCAAGTTTTTGGGAACTAATGTTTATGGACCCAAAATAGTTTAGGTACCAAAATTTAAGACTCAATCTTTGTTTGTAGGGGGAGCATTGCTACAAGGTCAAAGCTTCATGCCAAAACTCATGATACCTTGATAGTGGATACTCAAGACACATGACCGGTGACAAGAGTCGATTCTTGGAGCTAAAGCCAAAAAGTGGATGAGTAGTAACATTTGGTGACAACTCTAAAGGCTACATCAAAGGAATTAGTTCCATTAGTAATCACTCTTCTATACTTATAGATAATGTTTTATATGTCAACAATCTAAAACATAATCTTTTAAGCATAAGTCAATTGTGTGATAAAGGTTTTAATGTTCTTTTTTATTTAAATGGTTGCAAAATTTTGAACATTGAAACAAATCAAATTGTGCTCATTGGTCATCGCATATGAAACATATATATGGTGCATTTAGATGACATTCATACATCCAATGCATATTTTGTTGCTAAAGACAAACATGATGCATGGCTATGGCATAGAAAACTAGGGCATGCAAGCATGAGTGTTTTAGAAAAATTGGTTTCCAAAGATCTAGTTAGAGGTTTGCCTAAATTAAGTTTTCACTTAATAAAACTTGTGATGCTTGTGCAAAAGGCAAACAAAAACGAGTTTCTTTCAAACCTATTAATGATGTTTCAACTAGTAGAGTTTTACAATTGATCCATATGGATCTCTTTGGTCCTATTAGAACTATTTTTAATTGATGATTTCTCTAGATATATTTGGGTTCTATTTTTAAGTACTAAGGATGAGGCTTTAGAAAAATTCATCACACTTTCAAAAATTACTCAAAATAATCTTGGTCAACTCATTTCTCACATTAGGAGTGACCATGGCACCGAATTTTAAAACTTAGGTTTTAAGGATTTTTGTAACTCAAATGGTATAAGCCATTATTTTTTCGCTCCTCGCACTCCTTAACAAAATGATGTTGTTGAGAGGAAAAATCAAACTTTAGAAGAAATGGCTAGAACCATGTTTGTAAAAACAACTTGCCAAAATATTTTTGGGCGAAAGCCACTAATATGGCTTGCTATATAATTAATAAAGTAATGATAAGCCTATTTTGAAGAAAATACCTTATGAGATTTTAAAATCCAAAAAGCCTAACATTAGCTATTTTCATCCATTTGGTTGCAAGTGTTTTGTTTTAAATAATGGAAAAGATAATTTGGGCAAGTTTGAAGCTAAAAGTGATGAAGCCATTTTCTTAGGATATTCTTTAAACTCTAAAGCCTATCGTGTATTTAATAAGAGAACTTTAATTGTAGAAGAGTCAATACATGTGGTTTTCAATTATAACCTCTTTTCGAGAAAGAATTCTTGTGATGATGATGATGTAGGAATCATTGAAGTCAATGATGGTAGACAATCATCAAAGGTGGGTGAGGTTTAAACCAAAAAAGAAGAAACACAAGATCCCCTCTAGGAGTATTAAAGGATATGACTCTAGAGGAGAAGGAAGTGAGCTACCCAAGGGAGTTCAACTATGTCAAAGGTGGTGAGATTTTGGGTGATCCATCCAAAGGGGTAACCACTAGATCCTTTCTTAGACATGCTAGTAATGTTGCATTTATTTCATGCATGGAGCCTATAAATATAAAATAAGCATTAAATGATGATTATTGGATATTGATTATGCAAGAAGAATTAAATCAATTTGAGAGGAGTCAAGTTTGAACATTAGTTAAGCCTAGTAATAAGTCTACTATAGGGACCAAATGGGTTTTTAGAAACAAACTAGATGTGAGTGGTAACATGGTGAGAAAAAGGGCTAGACTTGTTGCTCAAGGTTACACTCAAGAAGAGAGAATTGATTTTGATGAAACATATGCACCCGTAGCTAGAATGGAAGCTATTAGGATGCTTCTTGCATTTGCATGTTATCATGAATTCAAGTTTTTTCAAATGGATGTCAAAAGTGCTTTTCTAAATGGTTTTATAAATGAAGAGCTGTATGTAGAATAACCACCCAGTTTTGAAGATCCAAAATACCCAAACCATGTTTTCAAACTTTCAAAGGCTTTATATGGTTTGAAACAAGCTCCTAGAGCTTGGTATGAAAGGTTGTCTACCTTTTTGATTGAAAAAGGTTTTGAAAAAGGAAAGGTGGATACTAAACTCTTCATTAAAAGAAAAGGCAAAGAAATTTTAGTAGTCCAAATTTATGTTGATGATATCATTTTTGATTCTACTAATGGGCTTTTTTGCCAAGATTTTGCAAAGTTGATGGAAGGTGAATTTGAGATGAGCATGGTAGGGGAGCTTTCATTATTTTTGGGGCTCCAAATCAAACAAAGGAAGGATGACATTTTCATCAATCAAACTAATTACATCAAGGACATGCTCAAGAAGTTTGGCTTGAAGAATGTGAAACCTCAAGCCACACCTATGAGCTATTCTACAAAGTTTGACAAAGATGAAGGAGGTAAGTGTGTTTATTTAAAGTTTTATCACTCTATGATTGGATTTTTTCTTTATCTTACCACAAGTAGACCCGACATTATGTCTAGTGTTTGCTTGTGTGCTAGATTCCAAGCTAGTCCTAGAGAATCACACCTTATAACCGTTAAGAGAATCTTTAGATACCTTAGAGACACCTTGTTTAGGGTTTTCGTATCCTAGAGATTTCTCATTTAGTTTACATGCTTATTGGGTGTGAATTATGGAGGTTGTAAGATAGATAGAAAGAGTACCTCCGATATTCCTAAGTAGTATACTCATATCTTGGTTCTCTAAGAAACAAAATAGTGTAGCCTTATCTACCATCGAAACGGAATACATATCATCCGGAAGTTGTTGTGCTCAAGTCCTTTGGATGAAGCAACAACTTTTAGATTATGGAATTGATGTAGGTACCATACCCATTAGGTGTGGCAATACTAGTGCTACTTGTCTCACCAAGAACCCCATCCAACATTCTAGAACCAAGCACATAGAAAGTAGACATCATTTCATTAGAGATCATGTCTTGAAAAATGATGTTCTAGAATATATAGACACCTTGAACCAATTAGCAGATATCTTTACCAAACCATTAGATAAAGAATGTTTTTGGCCTCTTAGAAGAGAGTTAGGTTTAACCAGCCTATCTTGACATTTTAGTGCAAAAATTTGCTTGAATTTGATTGATTGCCATGCTTTTGTGATTTTGCCTCTTTATAATTTTATGTTTGTTGCTAGGGGAGTATGCATCTGTTTTAGTTCATACATTTTGCTCATTATTCATACACATGCATTTCGATTCGATTGAAAGCAAATTTTTGGACTCCTTGTGCCCAAAATATCATTTCTGGCAAAGGTTTATCGATACGGGTCATGAAGTATTGATACGAGTTCTTGAATGTGCTTCGATACAGGAAAGCCTGCATTGATACGGTCTCGTGTATCAGTACAGCTTGAAAAGCGTATAGGTATGCTAGATTGATACGCCACGTGGAGTATCGGTACGCGTAGCCGCTGGATCCTTTAAATGTTCATTAAATGGTTTTTTTAACTTTAATTTAAACTACAACTCCTTTTCCACAAACCTTAGATACAAAAACACTCTATAAAATCATCTCAAAACCCTTTGATTTCTCACACAAATCTTAAAATTTCTTGAGGGTTTTTGGTTTTCAAATCAAGGCTAAGGCTTTATCATCAATTTGGTGCATCATCATCTCTTCATTGATCCAAAATCTCAATCTCAAGGTATAAACTCTTTTTATTTTCTTTTTATTTTCGTTTTGATTTATATATTGTTCTTAAACAAAATTTGTGTTTTTAGTATACATATAACACGGGTTTCAAAGTTTTTGTAAAAGCTTTTTCAAAACTGATTTTTTCGAATATATAAATATATCGTAAATTTTTCTAAACTGTTTTTTGAAATTTGTTTTACCAAAATTCTTTTCATACTTGTATATTTTTTAAACTATAAAATATATTATTTTATCAATACCTTGATTATTGGATTATTTATTAGATCGAATGTGATGTTTATTCATACATGTTGTTTTTGTCTTGATTTTGATTTCAAGTTTTACTATGGCACCTAAAAAAGATAACAAACTAGTGAACCCAGTTAATCTTCCAATGCAAATAATTAGGGTATTAGTAAACCTAATATTTCCTATATTATTCAAAAGAGTTTTCTAACTCCCTCGGCTATGGCTCACTTCAAACAATACCAAGCTTTTACCATTCGTCGTGAGCGAGTTGTCTCTATCCCATTTTCGAACTAGGAACGCTTTCAATTCAAATATCTTGATTTAATGTGACAATGGAAATTTATGTCATTTTTTAATTTACCCAGGATTTTATATCAAAATCTTGTTTTAATCTTTTATGCTAATGCCCGGTGTATCCTTAATTCTGAAAAAATCGAGGTTATTGCTATTGAATCTTATCTCATGGAAAAAAAGTTTAGGATTGATCCAGAGGTTTTATCAAATGTTTTTGGGTTTGAGAATGTGGGAATAGATTATGAACATTCCTTAGGACACACCCTTGGTGGCTCCGTTGCCGTACTAGATGCCCAAGATCGCATCCTCCATCTCATCATCTCTTGGTGGTTCTGTCCATCTGGTGGGAAATTTTCTTCGATCCATCAAGTTGATGATTTTTGGATCTGTTGCTTTCGCGAGGGTAAGCGCCCAAATCTTTGCCAAATCATGTTTGCGGAGATTGTGTATGTTTTCCAACACCACCATACACCCCAAGTCACATCCTTCACTTATGGTATGGCTTTGAGTCATTTATTTCATGCTTTGGAATTGATTGCTCACATGATGCTCCTGAGTCCCTTGGTGAACCGATTAACGAGCACTCTTTGGGTCGTTCCAAATTTTCCTACATCAATGGAGAACGGATTCGTGTCGAGGCACCTCCTCAACAAGCTCAACCTTCGGAGGCTTCTCAAGCTCCTATTGCCCAACCTTCCATGGATGCTCTCGTAGATTATCTAAATGAGTGATTCACCTCTTTGGGTACTAATATTGCTTCTTTAGATACGACCATGAACTCAGGCTTTGCCACCATTGATACTCGCTTCACATCATTAGAGGAGAGATATGCTACTATCAAGAACCGAGTTACCTCCATTGAGCAACAACAAGCTTCCATGGACATCTCTCTCACCGCATTCCATAGTGCTTGGGGTTCATTCTCAAGCTACTCAATCCAATGAAGATGCCGATGATAAAGAGGACGAAGACGATGGGAACAAGTCCTAGATTTTATGCATCTCATGGCATACTTTCATATCATCCTAGGATATCTTTTATGCATCGTTGTTATTTGTTTCAAGAACCATATACTTTGATTTAATTTTATTTTAGGACTTGAGTTCGATTTGTTTGAACTATGTTGCTTTGGATTACTATTTCAGTTTTCATGATAATATGCTTTGAATTATGTTGCTTTGGAATTGAATTATGCTTCATCGTTTATATATCTTATTTATATCCATTGTTCTCATTGATTTTGATCTAACAAAAAGGGGAGAAGTTAGAAGTTAGAGGCCTTAATCTTTCAAAAAAAAATTAAACCTATCTTAAAGTAAGGGGGAGTACTTTTCAAAAGTTTTCAAAATACTTAAAAATTTACTTTGGTTTTGTTATATCAAAAAGGGGGAGATTGTAAAACCTATGTTTGATTTTGATATAACAAATTGTTTAAGGACTAAATTGCAAAAGTAAATAAATTTTTAAGTACTCAAAAGTCTTAAAAACGACAAGTATTTGAACCAAAAATTGTTTCTAAGTCAAAAACTTCAAACCCAATAAAATTTTCTAAGTGTTTCAAAGCCAAATTCTGCAATTATGCCTAGGCGTATCGATACGGATTTTCAACACTGGAATGTTAATCACCAAAGCATATTGATACGGTTATCCCTGTATCGATACCATATTCAAATCTAGGATTGTATTTAGGCTTTAGTGTATCGATACGGTTTCACATGTACCGATATTGTTTCATCTGGTTTTAAGATCACACTTTGAAGTACCTATACGGGTTACCCTGTATCGATACGATTTGGTCAGATTTACAAAATCTTTGTATTAAATTTTATAGTCGTTGCTTGTCAGTTATAGGAATCAGTGGAGTTTAAATGGTCGTTGAACCGTATTGATACGCCTTAGAAGCGTACCGATACCTTTTTTTGCTAAACTTTCATCCCCAATTCCAGTGAGGAAATCTCATACCAATATGGCATTCTAGTATCGATACGCCCCTTATTTTATACTAAGACCGTACTAATACGCTATGCCCCTATATTTTGTACACAACGGCTCTTTCTGTTTTGATACAGGTACCGATACGACCCTTCGTGTACCGATATTTTTGGTTGTAGAAGTGTATTTATGGTGGGAAAAAGAGAGCCCAACGACTTTATTGATGATGCCAACCACCTAATCGGTTATAATTCAATGAGAAGGTATAAAAGAAAGCCTCCAAAGTTACAGCAACAACTAATGATCAAGTGAAAAACAATCAAGCAAAAATCCAACCACGTTGAGCCTTATAGAGTCAAATCTTTGTTCCCACTTGTGTAATTTTATTGTATCCATTTTCTTTCAAGTTGGGTTAAGTGAACTTGTAAATTGGGGCAAAATATCTACATTTAAGAGGTTAATTTCTATTTGCCATCTTTCTTTTTAAAAGAGTGAGTCTTGATTAAGCTTTGGGTAGAAAGCTTAACCGCTTTGTAAGGTTTCCTCCTAATATGAGAAAAAAGGGAAGAATTTCTAGTGAAATTGATTCAAAATCCTTAGTGGGAGCTAAGGTGGTGGATGTAGAGCTTGTTCAAAGCTTGAACCACTCTAAATCTCTTGTGCCTTCATTTTTTTATTTACCAATTTCCTCCCTCCAATTCTTAAAAGCTAATTTAGCCCCCTCTTGGCCATTTGTACATCGATTGATCTACACAATAGGAGCTTTACATGACAACTTGAGCTAGCCGAATCTATCATTCTCGTTTCTAACATCACTAAAAAATTATTCTCTGTAAGTTCATTTCTCCATCTTTTCTCTCTTCTCTGATTTTTATTTGTTTTTGCTTTTGTACACTTCCTTTTATTGTTAATATTTAGTTATTTTCTCTTGTGACCGTTTGTGTTTAGCCATTGTTGAATAATAAATACTTTATTAGGTTTAGTTTATGTTGTGAATATGAAATTTATTATTTTACATTTTTTATCATTGTTCTTATCTTGTTTGGTAGGAAATTTATTTCACATTTTTCTCATTTTTGCTTATTATTTTACATTTCACTCATGCTTTTGCGGTATCTTTGTTTAGATCTCTCATTTCTTAGATTTTTAAGACTAAAATTTAAATATTGTTCTATGATTCTTTTTGATATTTTATTAGAAGCTGTTTGGCTTCATCTATTTTTCCTAAAAAAAATTTCACCAGGATTATAAAAATATTTTAACGTTGATGTTTATTTAGCTTGAATTTTGTAACATGTAATTGCAATTAATGGAGTCTTAACTCATAACTGTAATTTTATCCATATTTTACAATTTATTGTAGATGGCTAATATAACATCGGTTGAGGGTAGTGTTGCACCCCCTTTGACAGATTTTAAAAATTTAACTGGTGAAGCTTCAAGTTAAATTAACAAAACGGGAAGAGATGTAACTAAATGAAAAGCCATCCCTCTAAGGTCAGAAGTGTGGACTCATTTCACTAAGTTTGTTAATAATAAGGGTGAAAGTATGGGTAAATGCAACTATTGTGATAAAGTATTTTGTTGTGATGAAAAAATAGAAATGGATCATTGATATATCACATGAAACAATGTAAGAAAAACCTACTAATATTTTTTACTAATATTGTTGATGCAAATCAATGCAAGTTAGTTTTACCTATTAAGGGTCTTGAAGAGGAAGTGGGAAATCTTACAACTTAAAAATTTGATCAAGAAGCAATTAGAAAAGTGTTAGTTCAAATAATTGTGATTGATGATTTGCCTTTCAAATTTGTTAAGAATGAAAGTTTTAGGAAATTTATGTATGTGATATGCCCAAGGTTTCGTATTCTTTCAAGAATTACTATGGCTAGGGATGTTAATTAGTTGTGCTTGGATGAAACGGTTAAGTTAAAACAATTTTTAAAAATAGTTGGTTTAACTACCGGTACATGGACTTCTTTGCAAATAGTCAACTAATTATGTCTCATTACCCACTTTATTGATAATGGCTGGAAATTGAATAAGAAGATTATAAATTTTGTCCAATTACTAGACATAAAGGGAAGGCTATTGGGATGATGATTGAGAAATGCTTGTTGAATTGGGGGATTGATAAGGTACTCACTGTCATTGTTGATAATGCAAGTTCCAATGATTTGCTATTATTTATTTAAGAAATTTAATCCTCATGGGGGTTGCATTACAAATGGTAAATACTTTCATGTGAGATACATGATACACAATTGGAATTTGATTGTTGTTGAAGGTTTGAAGGAAATGAATAAATCTGTTTCACTTGTTTGAGGAGTTGTGAAATATGTGAGAAATCTCCAACTAGACTGAAAAAGTTTATGGAGTGTGTTTAATTGGAAAATATAGAAAGCAAAAGATGTTGTGTCTTGATGTTTGTACTAGGTGGAACTCTACCTACTTAATGCTAGACACTGCTAAAAAATTTAAGAGAGTTGAAGAGCAAGATGCAAACTTTAGAGCTGAACTTGAGCTGGGAGATGGCTGACCAACTACATACGACTGGATTAGTGTTAGAAACTTGAGGGTTTCTTGAAACATTTTTATGAAGTTATTGTGTGAGTTACAGGCACTTCGTATGTCACTTCCAATAATTCTTTTGATGAGCTTACTAAAATTAACATCTTTTTGCAATATGCTCAATTAAATGTTGATATTGAATTTAGTGTTATGGATACGAGGATGAATGATAAATATGAAAAGTATTGGGGGTGAGATTGAGAAGATGAATATGATTGTTTTTGTTGTGTGCGTTTGGATCCTAGAAAGAAATTGAGTTTGCATTTGGTCAAATGTATAGTTATGGAAAAGTGTTTAGAAGTGATGTAAAATGTGATGATACTTCGTCTAAATTGTATGGTGAGTACAAACCACGAGTTTTAGTGATCATGGTCAATCAAATATGGGAAAGTAAGATTGTAGCGACTCAGATTTTAGAATCTGAGGGTCGGTTTAACTCAAAGTGTGGGCTTCGCATTTGGGCTAGGAGTTTGAGGCTTTGGAAGGCTCAAAGGAGCCTAATTGGACCTCCTTGTTGTAGTTGGGCTTGGTTCCTTAGGTTTGGGCTGTGTTTAGGAGGATAAAGGGTGAGCAAAACAATAATTTCTTCATTTTCAAGGGGAAAAGGTTGATCCCCTATTTAATTTCTGCAGAAAAGAGAGTGAGTTCATCTTGTTCCCCATTTATCTCTTCTTCTTCCTTTCACCTAGCCCTCATGTCAAAGGTCTAACCGTTGTTTGATTGAAGCAATATTTCGGATTGTAAGCTTGAGATAAGTTGTCAGCACCTAAGGATCTACATTTTGAGGTAAGAATCATCAAGTTTGGTGGAAAATGAGTTTTGGTGGGGGTTGAGGGTGAAGAACGGGAATATGAGTTTTGACTCTATTTTTTTATTGTAGAATTCTTCATTTAGCATATCCTAAGTTTCCAGTAATGTTGTAACTTTTTTTAAAATATTTTCTTGTCATAAAAGAAGTTGAAATTCTTCTAAGGAGCTTGGGAAGAAGAAGGCTTGAGGAGCTTCTTCTTTAGCAAAGAATTAAGGTTAGTACACTACTAGCTCATTTGGTTCATGCACATCCTAAGGAAGATGCTTTGTGTGCTTAAGATTGATATGTATGGACGTTTTTGGTGTTAAATGCTTGAGACTCTCATTAATGGCAAAACTTGAAATTCATGTTAATAACTTGGAAAATTGGTAGTAAACCACCTTAAACATTCCTATAAGATGTATGATCGAATTATGGGGCTAATAGTTGAGTTTTAGGGGCTTAAGAGGTGATTTCTCGAGCCTAAAAGGCCATTTCTAGGCTTCGATATCGGTACACGGGGAGGTAGTACTGATACCCAAGTGTTCTAGGTTTTAAGAACACTGTTTCATTGGATGAACTATGAAGGGATTACCGGTACAATGTTCAACCTGTATCCGTATGCCTTGTAAATAAGTATCGATACGGGTTGACCCATATCGGTACGTGCAAGGCAAATAAAATTCTAGTGAGCTATTTTCGTATCAGTACACATAGGTGTACTGATACTCAATGGGGTACCATATCGGTATGTGAGGACCAGTATCAGTACCCACTAGCAATTTGCCCGTAAATTACGTTTTGAGTTCGAATGGCTTATAATTCGAGGAGTAAGGCCCAATGAGCTTCTAAGGTGGTAGAATGAATAGTAAAACTAAGAAACCTAAACTTAAACCTCCTATACGAGCATTACGTGTAATTAACTTGGTAAAGCTTGGGTGACTTGTTTGTAATAGTAAATAGGGATCCTTGGTGGGTCGAGCATATGTTGTGTGCCACATAAGGGCATTTGGTTGGTTGAGTCACCATTAAATGTTGGGATCCAGATACCTAGATAAAGAGTGTTGCAACACCATGGTTAGAGATGCCGAATGCATGTTCCTGAAGCTATGTGGCATCAGGTCTCATTCGAAGTTCTTAGATGAGAGATTTCGGGCATGGGTGTATGTTCTTGAAGTTGTGTGGCACCGCGCCTCACCCAAAGAATGTATATTCCTGAAGCTGTGTGGCATCGGGCCTCACTCTAAGTGTATTTTCCTGAAGCTGTCCGGCATCGGGCCTCACTCCAAGTTTATTGGTATGATGCATATGTGTTGTGTGAGTTTAATGCATTCTTATTGTTTGCTATGTGTTTAGGTTGCTAGATGGAACGCCAATGTTGCTATATTTTGCAACGATATCATTTCTTTAGCTACATGCTTATACTTATGATTTGCATAAAGCGTGATTCAGTGAAAGTGTATCCACCGAGCTTTGTTAGCATAACATTCAAAATTGTTGTTTCTGCTCGTAGGTAAGTAGGTTGACGTGCATCGTTGGAGCATCATCGGAGTAGGACTTCAGCATCGACTTGTGTCCGAGTATAGTACTTAGATTTTATTGGGCTATGTATTCGTAGGACCCTATGTATTATAACTCTTATTTTTGGATTTTAAATCATGAGTCGAATGCTTTTAAATATGTATTTTTAAATAGAGCTCCCATGTAACGTTTTTAACTATTTATCTACTTTGAAATATTTGAACTTAATCCATTTTATAAAATAGATGTGATTTGGGTTAAACTAGGACACCACGTACATTAATCGATTTTGTCCTTTTATTGAAATAGTGTGATTAAATAAGCAGGGAATTGTAGAGGGTTGGTTATGAAAGAAGAATATAACTATCTTCTTCCTCCTAATTTCTTCTATGTCTCTCTATCCTTTCTCTTTCACAATATTTTTCAAAATAAACGTGATTGGGGAAAAAAGCTTTCATCTTCATGAGATTGAAAGAGAAAGAATTTTTTCCTTAATACGGGAAGATGTCGTTTGAGGGAAAGATGGCGGTGAGAGGAGAGTAAGGGAGGGGAAGGGTGGTGGTGGAAGGAGGAAGGAAGAAGGTGATTTTTTATCGATTAATTTTGGGAAAGAATATTTTGGGTACTTTAAGAAATATAATCAAATAATAAATATTTTAATATATTTATTTTATTTTAAAATTTAAAAATAAAGAAAAAAATGACATGGCGCATTCTGATTGGTCAGGAAAAATTTTTTAACGGTGTTAATTTTTTTGGGTGAAATGAGTAATGTCGAAAATGTTAGAGGGCACTTCGTCCCGAAAAAAGTTTAGGTACCAAACTGAGAAAAAAGATAGTTTAGGTGGCATAAAGTGAATTAAGTCAAAAAATAGAATTTGAATAACTTAATTAAAAGGTAAACTTTTATTATTTTTTGTTTGAGCTAAGGTATCCACCACCGATAGCATTGACTAATCCTCTCATCACATGTTCTCTTACTAAAAAGTAAACGGCTGGCCATGAAATGCAAACTTTTATTAATATAATCAAATTAAAGCAACATGCAAATAAAGCTATATATATTCTTTTAAATTAGTTAAAATTAAAAAATATAAACATTCAAATTAAATTAACTAAACCCTAATCAAAATAAAATTTACCCCATAATTTAGTGGTCATCAATGTAGTTACCCTATTCATTTTTGTTAACTTTCGGCTTAAGAGTATCATAAGCCATAAACTTTTTAAAAAAACAATTAACCCCTGATTTTTTTGTAGTCAATTAAGCATTTATAATTCAAAATTTTATCAATTCACCCCTTTGACCAATTTTAACTGCTAATTTAACATGATATTTTTAGAATTTTTTATTTTATTTTAAAATTCTAAAAATTTATAAAAAATAAATTTTAATATATCTATAAATGTCAAATAATAATAATATTTTAAAAAAATAATTCAAATTTGGATGGTCAAAACTTGATCTCAGTTGATTTAATTTTTTTATTTCGAAAGCTAAATTGAGTGTAAAAAATTTGAGGTACTTAATGATTTTTTTTTTTAATATTCAAGGGCTTCCAAAGCACGAGTTTTAAACATCCAAGCCACCCCGATTTCTTCCACAACCAGTTCAGCAGATCCACCAAAAACAAAAATTTTAAAAAATGTCGAAATCGGTGGTTTACTTTCTTCTCCTCCTGGTGACGGCGGCGACGCCGCCACTGTTGGTGGAATCAAGTGACGACACGAACCGCGCGTACTTGCCTTGCTCTGACACGAGAGTCCAGATATCGGATGGGTTCACTTTTGGAATCGCGTTCGCACAGAGGACATCCTTCTTATTCAACGGTACGCTTCAGTTGTCGCCTTGCGATCGCCGGCTCTCGCTATCGAACTCCGGCTCTCGCCTCGCTCTCTGTAGACCTAAAGTTGATGAGATCTCTCTCCTCACGATCAACACATCTTCTTTTTCTCCGGTCAGCCCACGCTCTTATCCTATCTTTTTATTTTAAATAATTTCTTTTTTTAAAATAAAATTTCGTGAATGATGGGATCCGAGGATCCATGGTTAGAATTAAATGCAATTTGTGAGTTTACTTCGATCTTTAAGGTCCCGTTTTGCGTTTTCTTATTGCGCCAAAGCAAATGAGATAAGAGTGAAATCTTAGTTGACTGAAATTGAGAAAACGATTAAAGGATTATGGTTTAAATCACACTTTTTATAATTGAAAATAAGTTATGTTTGTAGCAAGTAGTAAAAGTGAGCAAACAGTGTCTAAAATCATGAATTCGGGGCACTTCCTTTGTACCGGGAAGTCACAGACTTGTAATTCTATCACATGAACGCGATATAATAATGTCTGAATTCTGAAAGCTTTGATATTTTCAGGACTCAGTTGGTGGGTATATGGTTGCATTTGCTGGTCGAAAATATGCTGCAAGGTCGCCGCCTGCTTTTGTTGCAAACGGCACCTACACCGTAACAAGCTTCACTCTTGTAAGGAACTAAGATGAATTCATTTTTCTGTTTTTATGGTACTGGTATTCAGAAACTGATGCTGGTTTTGTTTATGCAGGCGCTTGAGTTTAAGAAAGGCAGGCTGCAAAACTTGTTTTGGAAAAGGGATGGTTGCGCGCAATGTTCCGGAAAATCAAATTTTGTGTGCCTAAACAAACAAGATTGTGCAATTAATACAAACAACTGTAAAAATCGTGGAGGTTCTGTTGATTGCAGTATCGGTATACAGCTAGCATTTTCTGGAACAGATAAGCACCTTTCTGCCCTGAATTCATGGTATGAAGTTGAGAACCTTAGGCAATACTCACTGTTCGGCCTTTATTCTAATCTCAGAGATTCTCTCACTAGCCAATATAACAAGATCTTTTGATGGAGCATTTGGTAGTTGGTTTCATTTCCTTTTAGTTGTCAGTATGCTGTAATTCTTTTTCCTTGTGCTTTTGAATTGATGTTGTGTCTACATCTATCTTCACTTCTATTCTTTCGGGTGAAACTGCTGCACTTACAGTTCGATTGAGTTATGTGGGTATATTATGTACAATTGTGTTTTACTTTTGTTTGTAATTACAAATCTGATTCATATGGATGCTTTGTTCTTCATGCCATCTAGCTTTAACTTTTGATGCTGTTAATGTTAGCTAACTTCTTGAAAGATTTTCTCATTTGGTTGGATTTTAATATTCTGTTTGTTATTAACTGATTCGGCAATTAGTCTTTATGAAGCTGCTATTTTCACGAAGCTGGCTTTACATTTTTAGATTTATCTGTATCTATTTTCTCCCTTGTTCATATATGCAATTCAACACTATTGGTAATCCTTACCTATAGCACCAGACACCAGTAGTATTTTACATTCTGGGAGAACACAAGCAGTAGTATCTTTTACATCCAAGGACAATACAAAAACTTGTAGTCTACTTTCTAGGGAAATACAAGCACAATTGATATTCTACATTCTAGGACTATACAAAAAAACTAGTATTTTTACAGCTCTGGAGAATAGGAGCAGTGGTAGTATTTTATATCCTAGGAGAAGAGAACAAAATGGGAACTTAGCATACAAGTACTCATTCATTTCAGCTCTTTAAGCTTTGTTTCTCTCCGGTCTTCATCTCTTTATTGTTGTTTTGCTACTTTGCTTTAAAGCTCTATAAAATTCTCAAGAAGTCTATGGTTGTTTGGGATGTCAATTGGGGTGGTTGCGAAGGGTGCTCATCCCACATCTATCTTTGTTAAAAAATTTCATATTTATTCCTGCCCCGGCAATGGCCCAACGACCTGTTGCGGGTATAAAATTTAAAAACATCCTTGCCTCGACCCCCTTAATCTCTGCTATACTCATCCTACGGCTCACTTTAGATAATATATTTATAAGTATTAGTTAAATAAATATAAACTAATTTTTTATGAAAAATATTAAATACTTGTACTCTGACTCTCACCACATAAATACAAAATGAAAAACCCAACAACTAACATTCAATTATTGTAGAAGACATATTAGAATAAAAAAAAATTTGACGGAGTAAGTCGTAATAGCAAGTCATTCATCCTGACCCGAACTGGTCACAACACCACATTCAATAGAGAGACCTAGTTTGAGTGAAATATCCTCTAGAATGATCGTATACTCACCGCATGGAAGATGAAATGTGTGCATATGATATCCACTTTTCTATGAGTGCATGAATCATTGTTGGCTACAACTAACAACCCTCGACTATTCGATACACACTTGGTGTATGTACTTCCAAGTGACCTCAAGGGGAGTTGCATCAAGTTGTGAATAAACACAAGAATACGTTCTTGCTTTAGTTAATCTGAAATAATTATATACTTTTTTATGAAAAATATAGTAATTAAGTAAAAATTAACAAAAGTAATTGATAACAAAGAATCATTTGCTTACGTTATTTTGATGATAGTTTGAAATGTGATTCACGTCTAATTTACACTAAAATATAAAACAAAAATACTAACAGTGATATGTAATAACAAAATAATTGACTGATAATAACAATAAAATAATTAAAGTAAAAGATAAATAATTAAAAAAATTGATAATTACATTGGTTCTTATCTATATTTTTTTCTCCAACTTTATTGCTTTTCTTTACCGAAATTTCTCAACTAGTTCTTTTCTTTGTTTTTGGTGTGAAGAGATGAGGGGTGAGATTATATAAGGTGCTGGGAAAACGCACATTTCCGAAATGATCATTTTTATCACATAAAGTGTGGTCCAATAAACGTTCTTTTTGAAAATTTTTATATTTTTCGAAGAAGACGCGAGTCAGGAAACGTATTTTCCCAAAAAAAAATATATTCGTGGAGTACTGTCTAGTTAGCAATGTTTTTCGTTTATCTGAATTAAATAATCATGAATTCTGAGCAAGTGTATCATGTAGATGAAAAGCGCATTCCGTCAATAATGCCCTCCTAAAAGCACTGTCGACCGGTGTGTATTCTTTTAACATGATTAAAATGAGCGTCATTTTTGTAAATAAAATTTTTGGATGCTATTTTATTAAATAATTTGAAATTTAATATTATTAGAGTAAAAATGCCTATTATTCTAATAAGATTAAAATAATGTTAAAGACCAAAGAAAAATGAAAATACTATATTGCTCCATGTTTGATTAGTTTCGTTTTAAGTGAGAAAATGTACGCCGACTAGAATCGAGCCCAAAATCAATAATCCAACAAAAGATTCAGATCCAAACCAAGTTGCAACTTCATTGTGTCCAACACATGTAGTTTAGCAATTCAGCTATTGTTTGTTGTTTGAATAACGAAATATGATTATTTTTGCAAAAATTTCTAATATACCTCTTATATTGTCGGCATGAAAAGAATATTACCTAAAATTCCGGCTAAAGGAGTGAGGACACAAGGAAAATAATGCCATGCATGTCAAATCAACTTTCTCATTAAACTAATTAATGAAACCAATTTATTTTTTAATAGTTTAAACATAATTATAAAGTAGTATATGTTCATCCCTATTCTTAATCTTCTAATAATACATATACACTTTGTAGACAAAACAATTTAACCTAAAGTTTCTTAAGATGAAAATCATTCGTTTTTTTACTGAGATCACTTGTTGGGTTTACTAAACCAACTTATTATAACTTAGGCTTAATGTCAAAATAAATACTTAAACTATTAAAATTTTCTTTTTAGGTGATCAAACTATCCCGTTTTTCTCTTTTAGGTGCCTAAAATTTTTGCCTCTTTTAAGTGCCTAAACTATTATTTTAAAATAATAATTTGAGCACTAAAATAAAAATATGATAATTTGGATACTTATATTACAATAAGCCTATAACTTATAATTAGCAGTAGGACTGTAGGAATAATAAAATATTTCTTAGACGTTGAGATGTAAATTACTGAGTAACACACGCTTTGTGCCTTGACCTTTCGAGTTTTGTTTTGTCAAAGTCAAGTCAAGTGAATAGCATATAACCGGGTCAAACAAGCTGGAATATATCAAAACTACGTTCTCATTACGACTAATTGACTTTTGGCCCTTCTAAGGTCACAATTCTTAGTAATTTTCCTACTTATTTCCTATAAACAACAAATTTACAGGGAAAAACACAAATGGAGAATAACCCATACTTGTTTGCGCTTTAATGAACTCATTCCAACAAGCTTAAATTTTCAGAGAGGAATAAGAAAAACAAGACCGTGTTAGAAGACAAGGCTAACCCATGGTGTTCCACGGTCATTCTTGTGTTCTTACTCCTAATCACAGGTTTAAAAATGCTCAATTTCCTTCGCTTCACTAATTACTTGAATTCTTGAATGTCGGGTTCTTCTAGTATGGTTTGCTTATGTTGAACTTTTTCTTTTTGGAATTGCAAATTGCAGATGTTATTACTGTCTCAGGAAATTCTCTAAACACAGACAAAGAAATCCTGCTCAACTTGAAGTCATTTCTGGAGAAACAAAACCGAGTTAATCGAGGAAGGTACTCGGAATGGAACCAGAGGAGCTCGAATCCGTGTGAGTGGAATGGAACCTTCTGCTCTCCAGACATGGAGAGAGTTACTGGTATAGACCTTTCCGACAGCAAGATTTCAGGGGAAATGTTCAACAACTTTTCAGCTTTGACTCGGCTTCAACATCTTGATCTCTCGAGAAACACACTGAAGGGAGTGGTTCCAGATGATCTAAACAGATGCCACAACCTTGTATACCTCAACTTGTCGCATAATATTCTTGGGGGTGAGCTGAAGTTGACTGGGTTGGCCAGTTTACAGAACCTTGATTTGTCCACTAATCGGTTTCATGGGGAGGTTAGCTTTAGTTTCCCTGCAATTTTCAACAGACTAGTTGTTGCAAACCTTTCGATGAACGATTTTTCTGGTAGGATTGACAAGTTCTTTGATGGGTGCTTGAATCTGCAGTATCTGGACTTGAGCTCCAACAAGTTTACTGGTAATATTTGGACAGGTTTTTCAAGGCTAATGAAGTTTTCGGTTTCTGAAAACTTTGTCACCGGACTGGTTCCGGCTTCAAGTTTTTCAGAGAATTGTACTTTGAAAGGCTTGGATTTATCAGTGAACAAGTTCCGGGGTGAAGTTCCGAGGGAGATTTCGAATTGCAAGAATTTGGTTATGTTGAACCTGTGGGGAAACAAATTTTCAGGGCCTATTCCATCAGAGCTTGGATCAATTTCCAACCTTGAGGGCTTACTATTGGGAGACAACTTATTTTCCAGAGTGATTCCGGAATCTCTTTTGAATCTTAGGAACTTGGCAGTTCTGGATTTGAGTATGAACAATTTTGGTGGACAAATGCAAGAGGTTTTTGGTAGATTCAAACAGTTGAAATCTCTTGTTCTTCAAGGGAATTCATATACAGATGGATTAAGTTCTTCCGGGATTCACAAGCTAACGAATATATCTCGACTAGACTTGAGCTGCAACAATTTTTCTGGACCTTTACCGGCTGAAATCTCTCAAATGGTAGGCTTGAAGTTCTTAGTCTTAGCCTACAACCAATTTACTGGTGCCATACCACCACAGTATGGAGACTTGGCCCAACTAACAAGCCCTTGATCTTTCCTTCAATCAGCTGGTCGGGTCGATCCCGCCTTCCATTGGAAACTTAAGATCTCTCTTGTGGTTAATGCTTGCAAACAACTCACTCACTGGTGAAATTCCTGCTGAGCTTGGAAACTGCAGAAGCTTGTTCTGGCTAAACCTTGCCAACAATCAACTTTCCGGAAGATTCCCTCATGAGTTAACAAATATTGGAAGAAATGCCACCCCAACATTTGAATCAAACCGGCAAAGTAACCCGATGATTGCCAGTCCTGGCGACTGCTTTATGACAAAGAGGTTGCTAATAATAGATTACTCCCCTTTCGGTTTTATATACACAATTCTTACCAGGAAGATTTGCAAGAACATATGGGATCAGTTGCTTCAAGGATATGGTTTTTTCCAAGTTTGTGTCAAAGGTTCACCGGTTCGGAAATATCGAGTCTCGGGATATCTTCAACTCAGTGAGAATCAATTCTCAGGGGAGGTCCCTTTAGGTATTGGTAAAATGCAGCATTTGAGTTACAATCAATTCAGTGGGAAACTTCATACAGAGATCGGAAATTTGCCACTTGTGGTCTTAAATATCTCCCAGAACAAATTTTCAGGTCAAGTTCCAATGGAGATTGGGAACCTGAACTGCTTACAGAATCTTGATTTGTCACACAATGAGTTTTCAGGCACATTTCCGGGCAACCTCAACAGCTTAAATGAGCTAAGCAAGTTCAACATTTCATTCAACCCTGAGATTGGTGGTAAAATTCCAGATATTGGGCAATTAGCAACATTCGAGGAAGAATCCTACTTGGGGAATCCATTGTTGCAGCGTCGAGTGTTCAAATGGCAAGATACAAGTGTAGCAGCATTAAAGTGGGAGGACGAAAATGGATCAAAATTTGGTGAAGGAAGTGAAGAAGGATTTTGGTGGAAAGAATTGTTAATGGAGCACGGATGCGGGGTGATAGGGGGAATGGTAATGTTATATTTTTGTGTTAAAAAAATCGTCCGCCATGGGTTATGAACAAGGTTCAAGGAATGCTTCGGCCATTGAACAAGAATACTAGCAGATGTGGTCGAAGAATTTATTAGTAGATGCCAATGTGGGGCAACAATATGAATACATAAATATATGTTTGGATGTGTTATTTTTAGTGGCTTTCTTCGTTCTTGTAATTTTTCAATTATTATTTTTATTAAATGAAGAAGTAGGAAAATTTACAGCAATATTGTGGTGGGAATTTTTTTCCCCAAAGTATTGTCCTGGGCAGATTAATTCTAGAAGTATTGATGTTTGAACATTAAATTAAAGTCGGTACCTGATGAACCCGAATTTAGGATTTTTTTTCTCTAAAGTCGAATTCAGCTGGTGCCGACTTTTGGAGTTTTTCTCTAAAGTCAGATTCAGCTGGTGTCGACTTTGGGTGCACTGTTCAAACAACAATATTTCTGAAATTAATCTGCTCAGAGCAATACTTTGAGAACAAAAATTCCAACTATAGTATTAGTGTAAATTTTCCTGAAGAAGTATCATATTCACAATAAACGTAAAGATTTGAATTTATATAAAACGTAAATTAATGCTTAAAACTAAAATAAATTTATTCATTTTTAATTAATATTATTTAGTTTTAATGTAAATATAATTTAATAATCGATAATTGTCGTAAATATTATTTTATTATTTGGGTAAACTACCCAAGGAGGGACAAAACTATTCCGGGGTTGTGCCTTCGTAATTTTTAAAATTAAAAATATGAAACACTATAAGATGATCACCAAATTATCACATTTTTTCTATTTTGATCATCTAACTAATTTTTTTGTTAAAATTGTCCCTAATGCTAAATATCTTTTCTATTTTGGTCATTGTTCGTTAAAAAATTAACAACAATGCTGACTTGATAATTTTTTATATTTTTTATTTTCCATGTCATCACCTCTCTCCTTGCCAGCAGGTTAAACAGTTTTTTTTGTTCGACCAACTAGGAGGTGACATATGTTACCTCCCATTTTGAACAAATCAAAAGAAAAAATGCTTTAAGTGTTATTGCTAGCTGGAATCGAATTAGGGAGCCCGTACATATGGTTCCAACCCTAACCACTAAGCTGAGCTTAAGATTTAGTTGAGTTTAATCCAAACAAATATTTAAGTTATACGCTCCCAACTTCAAAAATAAGCAAAATGACCTCTACGGAGATTTGAACTAGGAGCACTTTGCACCAAAAATAAAGTGTTTAACCACTAAACTAAATTGAAAACTTATTATTTTCCACAAAATTTAATCTATAATTTAAGATTTATTGTCACCACAAAATTCAACCAAATTACTATTAAAATCAATCTACAATAATTTTTGCAATTCATTTGGGAATAAAAAATTAATTAATTATTTTTATAAAAATGTATTAGATTATTCTAAAAATTAACTATAGGTAAAATAATTTGTTCATATACATGTCAATAAATTTTATAAAATAAATAAATATTTTTTTTATTCCCAAAAGAATTGAAAAATAATTTTAGATTGATTTTAGTATTATTTTGATTTAATTTTGAGGTGATAATATATATAATTAAATATTAATTTTTTGAAAATATAATAATTTCACAACCTAGCTTAGCGGCAAAGCAATGTGTTTCTGGTTCAAATCTCTAATAAGATAATTTTACTTATTTTTGAGGTTAGGAGAATGCAACTTAAATAGTTAAATATTTATAGCAGTGCCTAAATCATTTTTTAACCGTGACCAAAACATGAGAGATATGTAACATCTATTTTGACGAAAAATTTAGTTAGTGACCAAAACAAGAAAAAATGTGATAGTTTGGTGACCTCCCGTATAGTTTTTCCTTAAAAATATAATAGAAAATTTGTCTTTTAGACCCCTAATTTTTAATTTATTTAAAATTTATCCCTGGCATTTTTATGATTAGTTACATTTTACACTCATAATCTTGTTTTTTTACTTCGTCTCTGAAACTATTTGATTGACTCACCCAAGTTATCCACCTTTATACCTAAACTTGTCTACTTTTCCTACATTGGTACCTTTCTTGTAAGGATTTTAATCACTATAACTTCTATATTTTTATATTGTTTTTACAAATCTCTAACAATTAATTATTATATATTATTATAATTTTAATGTTTTTATCATGTTTTTGACACAATCTCATAGTACCACATCACCCCTTTAAACAAAGTTTCACCAAATTACCCATAATAATCTATCTCTCTGAAAACCCAACCAAAAACCAACGGCAAAATTGGTTGGATATTGTATCCAAAAAAATTATTTTAAAATCTATAGCAACTACCAAATTATTTCCGAATATATAACACTTTCTACAATTTTTTTAGGGTCGTGTAGCTTTCAATCCAACCTCATCAAAAATTAAAAAAATGAAATCAAGTCCCTTTCAATTCGACCTCATAACAAAAAAAATAAAAAATATGAAAGCAATGTGCTTTTAATCCGACCTCAACAAAAAAACAAAAAAAGCATGAGGTCGACATTCTTACCTTCCGTCTTCATCAAAAAAAATAAAGACTGCATGCTTTGAGTCCGACCTCATAGGCCTGTCAGGCTGGTCATGGTAGTGCTGTGTGAATGACCGGTCATGAAAAAAATAAAAACCCGTGAGTACTGGTCATGGCAGTGTTGTGTGAATGTGAATGACGGTTATGAAAAAAAATAAAAACCTGTGAATGGCAATGCTATGTGAAATTTTGAATCATGCATTGAATGGCGTTACTATTTTTTTTTGGAATGGGGTTGATTTGTATTGATTGAATGGTTGGGTGTTGGATGAGTAGTTGAGGTTTGAAATTTTAGTTGTTAAATAGGGGTTAAAGTTAAGGAATTGTAGAAGAAAGTTTGTGAAGAAATTGGGCGAAAAAGTAGAAGAAAGAAGAAGATTTGGAGAAAATATTGTAAGTTTTTAAGTTTATATATTTTATTTTTAAATATGTTTCGACTATTTTTAGTTATTTTTTCTTTATAAAATTTTAAAGTAATAGTTACGATTAAATTTAGTGGTAATTATTTTTACTAATATTTTCTTACTTGTCATGTATGTAGCTTTGTTAGAAGGATGACCGATCAAAATCTTATGTTGATATTACAGAATCGACACGTATCTAGTGTTGCGGGTGATGATATGATGAATTTTTTTAAAGTAGTTAATTAATTTGAGATTAGTATTTTGCCAGTAATATTTTATTCTTTTATTTTTTATTATTAACAAATATTTTAATTTAATGCAAATAACCGAGAAAACCTTTAAACATCACCTAAGCATGAGTAATGACCCATACCCCGATATGATTCAATAGTTGCAAGATGTGGGATTCTATCATGCCACATTTATTCGTGGCTACAAGTTGATTCCTGATTTAATTACCGCACTAATTGAGCGCTAGAGACCGGAGACTCATACGTTTCACATGTCGTGTGGAGAACGTACCATTACACGCTGGAAGACGTGGTGATGTTAATCTGGGTCTCGATAAACGAGAGTCCATTGGTTAAGGAGATGGAGGATTTAGCTGTAAAGCTTTGCTATGATTACCTCAACAAGGTTCCAACTGGAACCGATGTGAGAGGATCTCGTATTAAATTGAGCTGGTGTTAGAGAGAATTCAAGCTCGGACGCAATAATACACCGCAAGTTATTAGTTGTGCAAGTCGAGCCTATATTTTACAAGGGATACTAATGCCGGATAAATCTGGCAATCTTGTTCACACACGGTATCTACCATATATGTCATCGTCTTTATAAGCTGGTAATTATAGTTGGGGATCAACAATATTAGCATTCTTGTATCGTGAGTTGTGCAAGGCCGCTCTATTAGATAGTAATAGTGTGAAGGTAAAGGGTGTTGGTGGATGTTTGTTGCTATTGCAAGCTTGGGCATGGGAACAACTTCCATTTTTTACCCAAGTTACTCAAATTTCGAGAAATTTTCCTCTTGTTAGTAGGTAATTTTTTACTTTGATTTGGAAGTTTAAGTTTACTCAATTTTAAAATATTTTTATTTTGGAAAATTTTTTCCAGAAATATGGTACCTTTACTTTTATTTCCAAATCTATAGCATTTATTAATGTAAAAGTGAAGTCAGTGAGAATACAATCTGACTTCACTATTCATGCTATTTTTTTAATTGAAAAATGTTGAAGACGGTGGGGGTATACAATCCGAATTCAGTGTAAAACACTATTCAAAGTCGGAACTCTTTCAGTCCAACTTCAATTTTTTTAATAAAAAAATACAAACACTGTTCAAAGTCGAAATCCTTTTAATCCAACTTCACTTTACTGTAAAAAGTACAATATTGTTGGAAATAATTTGAGAAGTACCATATTTCTGGAAAAAAATTGGATACCATATTTTGATAAAGTTGCCTTTTTATTTTATCTGAAAATAATCAAACGGCTGTTATTTGGATGTGTATGCAGATGGAATGCGAAAAAAGCTCACACAGGGTTAGCACACAAAAATGTGAGAGTGTTTAGAGCTTCTATTGATTTATCTTGCAAGAATGAAGTATTAGAATTAAGTTACTTTTACATGTTATTTTTTTATGTAATTAATTTATTTTTTAAGTTAAATTTATAAAATTTTTGCAGTTTATTTGGAGGTCATACACCGATGGACGCGTAAATGTACCGGAAGCATTGATGTATGATTCTTATCTATGGTGTGCGGTTACACCGATGATCCACCTTTGCTTTTATGGAGTACCAGTTCGGATATAGGTTCCTAAGGCACTTTGGCTTCCACCAGCCCATTCCGAGAGATCCATTAAATCATGACACCCTACACTGTGTGGACTTTCGTGGCAAGGAGCATTATGCATGGGAAATAAAGCATGTCAAGTATGTTGATATGTGGAACAATAGACGTGAACTATTCTCACCTTGCTCTCGAATTCAAGCCGATGATTTGGAGTCAGATAATTCAGAGTACATGTTCTTCTATCACAATAATGGAATACCGTACTTGACTACTGCAGAAGAACGAAAACAATGTCAAGTATTTCTAAAAAAATATGGTGACCGTGGTCAATCATCTAAGAGTACAGTGGGCCGAAGTCAATCGAATGAATCCCACAATGAATCTGGTACACCAAATATATATGTTGATACTTCTCTAACCACATATGGACATCCAACAGTGGCCGAGAGCTCGATAGCAAATCTAGTGGATCATAGATTTTATCATCCACAGTCACCCATTTACCATCCAGCTGTGGGCGGGAGCTCGCTTGCGAATCCAATAGATGACAAATTTTATCATCCGCAACCACCCATTTACCATCCAGATGTGGGCGGGAGCTCGTTTACAAATTCAGTGGATGACAGATTTTATCATCCGTAACCATCCATTTACCATCCAATTGTGGGCGGGAGTTCGGTTGCGAATGATTCTGAAGCATGCGTACCAGATTTTTATCATTCACAGTCACCCATATACCTGAGATTTGGTGGAAACATGGACTATCAGAGGATCACAGATTTTATGGCGTATACGTCAATTAGCAGTCTCACGTTTTCACCACATAGTAGTGACTATGTGTTTACAACGCCGCCTCCAATGCCTCCGGTGATTGATGATGATGATGATGATGCACCCCAAAGACTGCAACAAGATCGACGACCACCGCGGCGTTACCATTCGACCATATCCCGACATGGACAAAAATTGCATAGAAAATGATTTCATATGACTATTCTTCTATGTAATACAAATATTTGAAGTTAAATATTATTGTTTTTGATATGTAATGCCTATTATTATTAGTTATTTGAATTTTCATTTTAGAAATTATGATATGTGATATGTGATGCCTATGTGATATGTATAAGCCTTGTTTGAATAAGTATAAGTTTAGGTGCAATAGTTAGTTATTTGATTATAACATAATCAAGGTAACTATTGACATATGTGTCATGAATAACAAATATGGATTAAACAATGAAATTTCAAAAGGTAAGGCCTATTTGTAAATTTCTAAAGTTGTTTAAATAACTTACTCATAATCAAACATATTTATAACAAAGCTTACCCATCTATGCTTACTCATAATCAAATAGAAAATGTTCATTCGAATACAAATATAAAGAAGTAAAACTAGTTATACCACGAATAGTGAATGAAATCACCGAGGCATGGTCATGTAATTCGGTCGATTTGGACATTTGTTTTTTGAATTTCTTGTATCCCTACATTGTGTACATCTCTTTGGTTCTCTTGTCTCCCTATAATGAAGGTCTATATTGGTACGGATACGAGTCGATGGAGGTTGGAAGTTTGGTTCTCTACGAAGTGCTGGATTCGATAACCATTTGTTATACTCTAGTGGAGGCCAATATTGTGAATTCGCGATCGGTGAGAACTCACATTTGTAAATATTTATTATCCTGTGCAGGTTAAAGCATTCACCCACAAAGCTGTACAAGTCAACCCCTTTAGACATACATACTACGGTTGTATGCCTATATGGATATCGCTAAGTCTGGAACTCACCCCAGTCTCATCATCTTTGCCTAAAATCAACTCGAAATGTTTGGTGGTGCCCTCCTTCATTGTTGCGCATGGAATCAACAACATCAAAAATCTGTCCATTTAGGTCGAACCCGTGAACAACCATCAATCTTATTGGTTCCACGTTCTTTTCCATTTTTCTCACAAGATCAAGAGACCAAACTTGTCCTCTATTTATCATAGCTTGGATTTCTGACCCTTTATCGAACCAAACCTTAGCCAACCTGTAGTATGTCTCTCTCACCAAGCTTGCTATTGGGAGATGGCGTGTTCCTTTTAATACACCATTTATGCACTCCACAAGGTTGATTGTCATTTGCCCGTATCGTCGTCCTTCATCATACGATTGAGTCCATCTTTCCCTCTCTATATTGTTTGCCCACGCCCAAACATCTTCGCCGTACTCCATGACTAAATTTGTCAACTTCCTCTCAAAATTTGGTCGTAGTAGTTCATAGCATATAAATAATCGAGTCTGAAAAAACAAAAATTATATACCCATGCCTAATATGGCATACATGGTACGCGAGATAGTAACCCTTGGATTTGCTTCAACCAACATCTTCATGTGTGTGCTTATTACATCCGAGTCTAATTTACGGTCTTGGTGGATGGAATTTCATAAACAAGTGTGGCGACCATTGTACTTTGTAATCTCTCAACAACTTTTCCTCTGACGTTTAGACACTCAAATCTTCCAAGTACAATCTTCTTCATATTTAACACATTTTGCAAATAGAGTTCTCGGACTAGATTCTTTACCAATGAAGTCTATATGCTTTCTGATGGAATACTCTTTAATTGCCAATGTAGCTTCTTCCTTGTCTGCAAATTTCATCCCAACCGAAAATTAATTAGAGGAACCCGAACATATTGTGGCATGACCAGGTATTCAGGTTCCCTCATCATATCGTAATCTATTAAGTTCATATGAGCAGAAGGTTGATACCATGTAATGTCATCCCCGCCCAAAACAAAATTACCACCACCAAAAACAGGCTCATCACTAAGGTCATTAGCACTCAAATCAGGATCTACAGTTTCTTCATCTTCACTCGAATCAACAAGCGTTTCTCCCCATCAGCCTTGGAGATTTTTAACGTCAATGCCAACACTCGGATCAACCGTCATCTCAACAATCGGGAACATCGAAGGCCAGACATATGAATGAAATGCACTAGATGTCCCACTTTCCAACATCGCAACAAAGCTGTCTCCAAACCTATAAGGTTGGTCCTCAACTGCACTGCCGAAAGCCATTTGAGAAGAACTTCCACATACATTTTCGGATGAGCTTGGAACATCATATCTCTCACGCAACTTAGTATGTAACGTAGTACTTCGAATACATGTTGAATCATGATTTACAATCATGATTCCAGCATCACTATCATCTTTAAGAGCTATTGCAGAATATCTTACCGGATCATCACATGTCTTCCACCGGTACCGTAAATGAACAATCTTCGGTCCTATTTTTTCTATGTAATGCTTCAGCTCCCGAAAAGAAATGTTCTTTGAAAACCTCATCTTTGTAGTGTTTTCCGATTCAAATACGACACTGATATCAGTTTCACAATTTCTCTATCGTAATGGATAACAGCCATAAAAACGTTGCTCATTGTCTCTGCGCGTTCAAAAACAATTACATTTTTAATTAAAATATAGAAATCAAAACTATCATAATGTAGTAATATATCGCTACGAATTTTCCTCTAAACAACATTCTAAAATACAAATAAACAAACAATATACACATTCAAAAGAAAATGTAAAAATTAACTTACTATAAATTTCTTCAAAATTTCTTTCTCCTCTTTTCTCTTCTTCTTCACCTAATTTTTTTCAAACTTTCTTACATATTTTACCTTTCAACTTATTTAACACAAAAAACAATACAATTTCTTCCCGTTATTTACCCCTACAGTCTATTTAATAAAACATTCAAAATTCAATTAAATACCCCTACACAATTTAAAATATTTATAAAATATTTTTTAATACCCCTTTTAATTTTTCAGTCTTACCCGGGTCAGCCATGCATGTGAAATTACATGCATGTTACTAGACCATTATTTTTTTTATCAGTGAGCCATTTATATTTTCAAAAATTTCAGGACACCGTTCTAATTTTTTCAGACTGAAATAAAGTCTGTTGCCCTGTATGAGGTCGGGCTGCAAGCAACAAGACCTCAAATTATTATTTTTATTATTTTGTTCCATGAGGTCGGATTGAAAGCAATGTGCTTTCATATTTTTTTTATTATTTTTTGTTTCATGAGGTCGATTGAAAGCTAGTAGCTTTCATAATTTTTTTTTGTTCCATGAGATCGGATTGAAAGCAGTTAGCTTTCACGTTTTTTTAATTTTTAATGAGGTCGGATTGAAAGCTATTCGACCTTAAAAAATACTGTAGAAAGTACTATAGTTTCGAAAATAATTTAGAGTTGCTATAGATTTTAAAATAACTTTTTTAGATACAATATCCAACTAATTTTACCAAAAAACAACATATTTATGGGGATAATAGCACAAATATCCTTTGTACTTTCTAAAATCTTCTAATATAATGTCTGTACTTTGTAAATGTTTAATTAATTTTTGTACTTTTCTTTCGTCATATAAAATGTTTTCCGCTATCGTCCGATGAAGACACATAACACACTCGTATGCTGCCACGTAAAAATTTTAGTGAAAAAAATAGTTGAAATTTACTGTAAAGGAATCTAAGCAATTTAACTATTTCATTTCTTTAAATAAAAAATAAAAATGGGATCGCCACTTATTTCTCTGTTCATCTTCTTCTCATGCAATCAAAGTTAAATCCACCTCAAAACCATACCCCGATCAATCAAATGTCGATCGCCCAAGACAAACCCAAAGCAACTGAAATTACCAAAAACAAAATAGAAAGGAATCTGAAACGAAGATTAAGATATTCAGTACCATCGAAGAATTGTGTTTCTGGGTTTCGCAGAATTCTTAAAGCTCGACTGGTATGTTCAGAAAAGAAGCGTTGGAAATCAGAGTCTCCAAAAGCAGAGCAAAATACTAACTCTTTCCATTCTCACTTTTTAATGTAATGTAAATCCTTAAACAAACAAGAATCTTGAATCTGAAAAAAAATCCAAGCAAAACGAACAAAAACAATGAATAACTTACCGCTTGTTTCACCATTTGTTTTAATTTAAATACAAATTTTCATCTTCCTGAAAACTCTCTTTTCCCCAAAATCCCTAACCCTTCTTATTTTTTTTTGCTCCGACGTCGTCTTCCTACTTCGACCAACTCCATCAGATCATCCTCACCTTCTGACAACCATCCCGCTCCTCTCCCATTGCTCGCACGACCACCCTTAGCCATCAGCTCTCTCACCCGTGCATGCCAACGCTCTCAACCGCGATGAACTGCTTCGTACATACCATCGTCTACTGCCTTTATTTCGTCTGACCACCCCGGTTGCATATCCGGACGACGCATTCTTCCAAATCTCATGCCTTTAAACCCTTTCGGCTCCCTGTCTCGAACGGAATCTCCAACCAGTGCACCTTGACTCTCTCAGCTCCCTGTCTTGAACCAAATCCCCAATAAACTAACGAACCTAAAAGACAATTTTTTTCTCTTTAAATCAAGTAAAAAGAATGGAAAGAGGAGTGTTTTTGAGAGAGAGAGAGAGATTGGAAATAAAATAAGAAGAAGAAGAGAGGGGAAGAAGATGAACCAAAGTCGGTTCTTTTTCCTTTTATCATTATTTTTTATTTTAAAAAATAAAATGGTTAAATTGCTTAGATGCCCTTAGAACAAAATGACTTTTTTGACAGAAAATTTCACATTCCAGCACATTAGTGTGTCACGTCATCGGACAATAATATTGAAGGCGAAAAATATTTTGTACGACGAAAGTAAAGTACAAAAAGTTAATTGAGCATTTATAAAGTATAGATATCACATTGAAAGATTTTAAAAAATACATGAGGTATTTGTAACAATATTTCTACTTTGTTTACAGTAAAATCCAAACAAGAATAAAAAATAAAAGGTTGAAAATGCAGAAAAAAGGGGAAAGTAATTAGAAAAGAATTGTGAATGAAGCATACCCCGTATCTTATTTTAAGCAAAGTTGTATGAGTTAATTATTTTACTTTCAACTATATAGCTTTCATTTTGCAGAGTGAGTTTGTGGGAGTGAGAGAAGATTTTATACATAGAACATAGACGATAAACGCGATCCGTAATATTAAACTTAAAATTTTAACTATTGATTTTGAATGTTTAAGTTTTTCTTTTTCTTTCCTTAGTGGGTGGTAGATAATTTTGTCGACAATGTAAAAATTTATTGACCTTTAAGATTTAAGGTTATTAAATGTTGAAAATTGATTATGTATTTTTTAAGTTTTTTTGTCATTAATGTGACTGTTAATTGATTAACGATTTTCATCCATTAAATGATTAATTTGACCTATAATAAAATATTAAGACTTAAATTATATTTAAAAGTAATAGAAATTAAAAGCAATATTTCATCAAACATTAAAAGCATTTTTAAATATGGGTAAAACTTTGATACACAGACTGCCTAAAATTAATTTTACACAAGCCTGTGTATTTACACTATAAAAACTCAAATCTTAAATTTCTAACCCTAACCTTAAAAACTAAACCTTAAACCCTATACACTAAATTCTAAACACTAACTTTAAATTCTAAACCCTACAACCTAAACCTTAAACCTTAAACTAAAACTAAAAAGCACGAGTAAACTAAAGTTTACACTGTCTGTGTATCAAAGTTTTTCCTTTAAATATTATGCATGTTAAATAATCTCAATCTTTTGTCCTTACATTTGTGATCAATTGGCATTTTTTTCTGTCTTTCGGCCTACAGACATTTCACATCCGTTATTAGTCCTGTTTAGTAATTAGAGGATAGTGGAATATTAGTTGATAACGGATAGTTGATAACATTAACTAATTTGACTAGTGGATTACATTAACTGATTGTATAAAAATATTTGATAAAATTAACTGATAGTTGATAGTTGTTTGATTATTTGAACAAGCAAAATGACATATAAGGACATGATTATATTTGATACTTGTTTGATTATTTGAGGAAGCAAAATTACTTATTCACATTTTGTATCTATTAATATACATTAGATTATGAAAATTATTTTTTAATATAATTACTGAGCATATATGAGGATGTACATATTAATTTTTTATTTGTGAAATTATCTTTTTAATATAATTTTAATAATTATTAATTTTTTATTAAGTAGAGATGTATTACATTCCCATGTCGGGATTCGAACCCATACACGATGAGACAAGATGAGCATCCTTAGCCACTAGGCTAATTAGTGGATCTCTAACAATGATTAAATTTAGATGTATACATTAATTTCTTATTTATGAAATTATATTTCGAATATAATTTTATTTATTAATTATTAATTTTATATGTATTTATTAATTTATATATTGATTTCTTATTTATGAAATTATTTTTTAATTTATTAGTTAATCAAATTTATGTTATTTAGAGAAATTTTTATAATTAACAAGGACAAAATAGTCTTTACACGTCTTTTACCCAAACTTCTAACTCAAAAAGCTAATCCTAAAAGGAGCTTTTCCAAAATAAGAGTGTTAAACCAATATTTGATTTTGATATAACAAGGACTATTTTGTAAAAAAGAATAAATTTTTAAGTACTTATTTTACTCACTAAATTGATAGGCATTCGAACATAAAATATTTTCTAAGTAAAAACTTTAAACCACAAATATTTTCTAAGTATTTTGGTACTCAAAATAGCCAATTTAGAACTATTTTATACATAATGGCTAAAGGGTACCGATAGACGTGTAGTCGTATCGGTACACCTTATTAAACCTGAAACCAAATTGCTATTGAGCATCGTTACAGCTTATAGCGTACCGATACGGAGTTAAAGATTTTCCAAATCTTTTCATTAAATCAGTTTATTGGAACCATAATTTTTAAAAACCGGTTATGAGTACTGATATCCTCTTAGACGTATCGATATGGTTTACAACTAAAACTTCCAAGGACTCTAGTGAGTAAAATTGGTATCGATACCATACGGATCATAGTGATACCCTTTGTAAAATGGTCACTCCGTATTGATACAATTTCTCGCGTATCGATACCCCTTTGTTGCAACAACTATTTCTTCTTATGGCAGGTACCAATACGAGTGCTCGAGTACCGATACCAATGTTGCCAGACAACATCTATTGCGGGAAAAATGCAGCCAACTACTATAATCAATATCCCAACTACCCAAACGACAAGAACTCAATGAAGGGGTATAAAATCAAATCACCAAAGCTTTTTCAACAACTATTCAACAAGTCTAAAGCATTCAAGCACACATCCAACATCTTTGAGCCTTTTATTATTAAATCATGTAAATTCACTTGTGTGGTCTTAATTGTATTCTTTTTATTGAAGTTTTGAAGTTTTAGTGAGCCTAGAATTGTACAAACATTCTACCTTGTAAGGATTTTTAGTTTGCTAAAATTTGTATTTCTCTTTGTCAGTGATCTTAAGGTTTTGGGTATAAACCTTAAGGGAGTTGTAAGGTTATCTTTTTGAGCCTCAAAAGGAAAGAAATCTAGTGGATTTGAGAAATCCTTAGTGTGGATAGCTAATTTAGTGGATGTAAACCTTGTTGAGAAGGTTGAACCACTATAAATCTCATGTCCCATTTTTTATTGCCTTTCCATTTGCTTCCACCAATTTTTATTTGCCAATTCACCACTCTTGGCCATTTGCATTGATTGTTTATCCCAACAATTGATATTAGAGCTACACTCATCGAAAGGCTTCACATCCTCTTGATTAGATCCTACCGATGTTCAATTAATTCACAAGTCGAGCCATGGCCTCTATTTTCGGCAACAACCTCGCCGAATCTCAATCTATTTCTAAACCGCCTTATTTCAAAAAGGTAAACTACCCTTATTAGAAGAATAGAATGAGGCTCTTCATCAAATCCAATGACTACCTCCTTTGAGATGTAGTGGAAGATGGGCCATCTATTCCGATGAAGAAAGAAGGAGATCAGCATGTCCCCAAGTTAAGGCCATCGATGAAGATCGGAGGAAGATGCAAATAAATGACAAAGCCATGCACATTATCTTTTTTGCTCTTGGGCCGGACGAATACGCCAAGATGTCTTCTTGCAAAAGTGTGAAGAAGATATGGGAAAATCTTGAAGTTACTTATGAGGTCACAAATGAAGTGAATGAGACCAAGATTAGACTCCTCAATCTAAGCTATGAGAACTTCAAAATGGAACCAGATGAAGACATCACCAAGATGTTTGATCGATTCTCCATCATCGTCAACGGGTCAAAAACTATGGAGAAGTCATTTTGGAAGACACGCTTGTTCGAAAGCTTATCTACTCTCTTACTGAGTCATGGGACTTAAAGAAGACCACCATCATCGAAGCCAAGGATCTAAAGACCTTGAAGCTTGATGCACTTTTTGGGTCTCTTCTCACTCATGAGATCATGAAGAAAGGAAGAGAAGAAGGGAAAAAGAAGGAATAGAAGAAGATAGAAAAGAAGGAAGTGGAGAAGAAGAAGATGAGAATTGCCCTCAAAGCTTTTGAAGAGGAAATCGATTCAAGTGAGAAAGAAGATGAAGAAATGGCTATGCTAGCCAAGAGATCCACAAGGTTCTTGATCTAACCGAGGAAGAAAGTTCTAACAGAGAGAGGGTTTCAAGAATGTGAAAAAAGAAGAACCAAATCGTTTTCTATGAATGAAAAATCTGAGACACATCAAGTTCGATTGTCCCCAACTAAAGAAGAAGAGTTTCGAGAAGAAGAAGAAGCTCAAGGCACATGTAGCTACTTGGAGTGATGAGGACTCATCCGATAAGGAAGAGCAAGAAGTAGCTAACCTTTGTCTCATGGCATTGTAGGAGGATCCTAAGGTAACCTCAAACTCATTTAATTTTGATTTTACTTTTGATGAGCTTCAAGAAGCTTATGATGAGTTACAAGAGGTTTATGATGATTTGGTTGTGAAGTATAAAGAATCAATTTTGAAAAACAAGAAAATGATTATGAAAAGAAGGTTGTGGATATGCAAGAAAAACAAAATGATTTTGAAAAGAAAAACAAGACTTGCATAACCTACTTTTAAGAGTCCATGATGATCACCAAAAGGAAGTGGGTGTTCTTAAAGCTTCTTTGAACAAGGTTGGGACACCTCGTTTTTGAAAAAGGAAATCATTCAAAACCTAACCATGTAAGAAGAAACTTTAATGGCTACAAACATAGAGGTTTCCAAAGGCCCTTTAATGGTAAGAGATTTAGAAGTGTTTAGGTTCCTAAGGATCTAGTTGCTTCTAACAATGTTGATGCAATTCCTTCTTGGATTTCCTAGGGAACCAAGATTCTGGGAGCTAATACTTATGGACCCAAAAGAATTTGGGTACCAAAAATCAAGACTTGATTCTATGTTTGTAGGGGGAACATTGCTACAAAGCTAACTCTTCAAGTGAAAATTCATTGTACCTTGATAGTGGATGCTCGAGACACATGACTGGAGACTAGAGTCGATTCTTAGAGCTAAAACCAAAAAGTGGAGTTGTGACTTTCGGTGACAACTCCAAAGGACACATTAAAGGAATTGGTTCTATTGGTAATCACTTTTCTATACTCATTGACAATGTTTTATATGTCAACGATCTTAAGCATAAGCCAATTATGTGATAAAGGTTTCAATGTCCTTTTTGATTTAACTGGTTCCAAAATAATTGACATTGATTCCAACAAAATTGTGCTTATTGGTCATCGAATTGGAAACATTTACATGGTGTATTTAGATGACATTCATATTTCAAATTCATGTTTTGTTGTAAAAGATGAACATGATTCTTGGTTGTGGAATAGAAAACTACGGCATGCAAGCATGAGTATTTTGGAAAAATTGATTTCAAATGATCTAGTAAGAGGTTTGCCAAAAATCAAGTTTTTTCTTGACAAAATTTGTGATGCATGAGCTAAAGGTAAACACAAAAGAGTTTCTTTTAAATCCATTAATGATGTATCAACAAGTAGAGTTTTACAATTGATCCATATAGATCTTTTTGGCCCTTAGAACTATGAGTTTGAGTGGAAAACAATATGCATTTGCTTTAGTTGATGATTACTCTAAATTTACTTACGTTCCATTTTAAGTACCAAGGATGAGGCTTTTAAAAATTTCACCACGTTTTCAAAAGAAAACCAAAATAATGTTGGTTACTCTATTTCTTATGTTAGGAGTGACCATAGAACCAAATTTCAAGATCTTGATTTTGAAGAGTTTTGTAACTCAAATGGAATTAGTCATAATTTTTCGGCTCCTCGCATAACTCAACAACATGGGGTTGTTGAGAGGAAAATAGAACTTTAGAAGAAATGGCTAGAACCATGCTTTGTGAAAATAATTTGCCTAAGTATTTTTGGGCGTAAGCCACAAATACCGTTTGTTATGTTGTCATCCGAGTAATGATTAGGCAAATTTTAAAAAAAACACCTTATGAGCTTTTCAAAAATAAAAGCCTAACATTAGCTATTTTTATCCTTTTGGATGTAAATGTTTTGTTTTAAATCATGAAAAAGACAATTTAGGTAAATTTGATGCAAAAAGTGATGAAACTATTTTTCTAGGTTACTCTTTAAACTCTAAAGCCTTTCGCGTATTTAACAAAAGAACTTTAGTGGTTACATAGTCAATTCATTTTATTTTCGATGATAACCTCATTCTAAGGAAGGATACTTGTGATGATGATGATGATGTAAGAATTTTTGATGCCAATGATGGTGGAGACAATCATCAAAGGTAGATGAAGTTCCAAAAAAAGAAGAACCACAAGATTCACCTCTAGAAGCCTTGAAGGACATGTCTCCAGAGGAAAGTGAGGTCACCTACCCAAGGGAGTTCAATTATGTCAAATGTGATGAGATTTTGGGTGATCAATCCAAAGGGGAAATCGCTGGATCCTCTCTTAGAAATACATGTAATTATGTTGCATTTATCTCATGCATAGAGCCTAAAAATATCAAAGAAGCATTAAATGATATTATTGGATATTGGCTATGCAAGAAGAGTTAAATCAATTTGAGAGGAGTAAAGTTTGGAAATTAGTTGATATACCTAGTAATAAATCTACTATATGTATTAAATGGGGTTTTAGAAACAAACTAGATGAGAGTGGTAACATAGTGAGAAACAAGGCTAGACTTGTTTCTCAAGGTTACACTTAAGATGAATGAATTGATTTTGATCAAACACATGCACTCATAGCTAGAATAGAAGCTATTAGGATGTTGCTTGCATTTGCATGTTACCATGAATTCAAGCTTTTTCAAATGGATGTTAAAAGTGCTTTTTCTAAATGGTTTTATAAATGAAGAAGTGTATGTAGAACAACGACCCGATTTTGAGGATCCAAAATATTCAAACCATATTTTTAAACTTTCAAAAGCTTTATATGGTCTGAAACAAGCTCTTAGAGCTTGGTATGAAAGATTGTCAAATTTTCTAATAGAAAAAAGTTTTGACAAAGGGAATGTTGAAACTATACTTTTTATAAAAAAGAAAAGGCAGAGACATTTTAATAGTTCAAATTTATTTTGGTGATATTATTTTTGGTTCTACTAATGAACTTCTTTTCCAAGATTTTGCTAAGTTAATGAAGGTGAATTTGAAATGAGCATGATGAGGGAGCTCTTATTCTTCTTGGGACTCCAAATCAAACAAAGAAATGATGACATCTTCATCAATCAAGCAAAAGTACATCAAAAATATGCTCAAGAAGTTTGACTTGGAGAATCTAAAGCCTTAAGCTACTCCAATGAGCTCATCTACAAAGCATGATAAAGATAGAGGAGGCAAATGTGTTGATCTTAAGCTTTATAGATCTATGATAGGATTTTTGCTTTATCTTACTACAAGTAGACCGGATATCATGTTTAGTGTTTGCTTGTGTGCTAGATTTCAAGCTAGTCCTAGAGAATTGCATTTACAAGCCGTTAAGAGAATCTTTAAATACCTTAGAGACACCCATTGTTTAGGTATTTGGTATTCTAGAGACTCATCCTTTAGTTTTCATGCTTATTCGGATGTGGATTATGAAGGTTGTAAGATAGATAGAAAGAGTACCTCTGGTACTTGTCAATTCCTGTGTAACATGCTTATCTCATGGTTTTCTAAGAAGCAAAATAGCGTAGTGCTATCTACTATCGAGGCAGAATATATTTCGGCCGATAGTTGTTGTGCTCAAGTCCTTTGGATGAAGCAACAACTCTTAGATTATGGAATTGATGTAGGTACCATCCCCTTAAAGTGTGACAATATTAGTGCTATTTGTCTCACTAAAAATCTCATCCAACATTCTAGAACCAAGCATATAAAAATAAGACATCATTTCAATAGAGATCATGTCTTGAAAATTGAGGTTGTTCTAGAATATGTAGACAACTTACACCAACTAGCAGATATCTTTACCAAACCTTTAAGATAAATAACATTTTTGGTCTTTTAGGAGAGAGTTAGGGCTTACTAGTATTTCTTGAACCTTAGAGCCTTGTTTTCGATCTTAAAACTTGCTTAAATTTGGTTGATATTCATGTTTGTGTGATCTTGTTCCTATATACATCTATTCATGTTGTTCGAGGAGTATGTATCTGTTTTTGCCCATTCATGGTTATCTCATATCATAATCATGCATTTCGATTCGAGTAAAATTGAATTTTTGGGTCATTTGCAGCCAAATCTATCAAATTTGGTCAAAGGGTATCGATATAGGGGTATACATACCGATACGGGGTATTAAGGGCAGTGTTTTGATATAGATCAATTTGTACCAGTACGGGTTGAGAATCAGTATGGGTGATCATGTACCGGTACGCAGTTTCGATACGCACTTTATGTGTATCAGCACGCTTGAGTTGGAGCCATTAAATATGTTTTCCTATTTTCAAATAAAAATCTATCTCTTTTTATCCAAAACCCTCGCCGAGTTTTATCTATAAAAACCCTCTAGATCTCTAGGTTTTTCATCAAATTTCTTCAAATCTTTTGGGGGCTTTTACACTAAACATCAAACCCAAGCTTTGATCTCAATCTTTGTGCAAATCATCTACTCATTCATCCATACTCAAGGTTCTATTTCGAATTTCTTTATTATTTGTATACCTTTTAGGTTTAAAATTTATATATTTAAGATTTATATATCCATGTTTTCAAAGATTTTACAAAAAAAAAATTCGAAACTGAAATTTTTTATTCGAAAATAAAATTATATCGTATTTGACAGTTTTCAAGTTTTAAATTTACCAAAATTTTTCGTTATATTTGTATATAATTTTAAACTATACAATATAGTTTTATACTACCTTGATCATTAGATTAAATTTGATGTAAATGCATACATGTGTTTTTGAGGTTTGAATTTTGTAGCTTTTTAACCAAAATTCTTGACTGCCTCTTGAGAAAAGATCTAGAAAAGAGATGGGGTCTAGTTCTTCCAATCCAAATCCCAATCCCGAAAATAATGGTACCAAACCTAATTTTAACTAACTTTTTATCTATTGTTTTAATAAACCGAAACATCCCAATGCTATGGAATATTTTAAACAATTTAAAACTTTCAAAATACATCGTGAACGAGTTGTTGATTTTGCCTATATGTGCTCCGATGAATTTTATTTTCGATATCTTGATTTAATGAGGCAATTGAAGTTTATGACTTTTTTAAACTTACCCGTCATTGTTTACAAAAATCTTGTTCGTATTTTCTACTCTAATGCCCGATGTATTTTAAATTGAGAGAAAACCAAAACTATAACTATTGAGTCTTATCTTTTGGGAAAGAAATTCCGTCTTAATTCTACAAAAATTGATGAACTTTTGGGGATGGAGGATGTAGGTATAGATGATGAAAATACTTTTGGTCAAATTTATGGTGGCTTAGTAATCGCGCTCGATGACCATGAGCATTTCCTTCAGTTTCTCATCACTTGGTGGTGTCGGCTATCCAGTGGTAAGTTGTCTACCATTCGTATGGTAGATGAATTTTGGATTCATTGCTTTCATGACGAAAAACGCCCAAACCTTGCTCAAATTATGTTTGCCGAGTTAGTCCATATAGTCTAAAACCGTCATACCACCCTCGTGACTTTTTTCACCTATAGCTCCGCTTTTAGCATCATGTTCCACAAGCTTGAGATAAATTATTCTTTTGACTTTGGAGTGCCTCTCACAAATCCCATTGATGAACGATCTTTCCGGCAGCCAAGTTTACCTTCTAAAATGGAGAATGGGTTCGCAATGCGGATCTTCCCGATGGTGCTCAAGCTGATCCAGTGGAGAATGTTCCCATTGCTCCGATTGCTCAACCTTCCCTTGGTGCTCTTATGGCTTACCTTGATGATAAGTTTGCTTCCTTGTATGTGAGGATGGATTCTAGTTTCACAACTATTGATGCTCGCTTGAATTCCTTGGATGCTAGAGTAACCTCCGTTGAGAATCGTATGGCCTCGATGGATATGACTCTTATCATTTTTCATACTGAATGGTGTGGTCATGCTCTTGGTGATGATGGAGAAGATGAAGATGGGGACGTCTCTTAGGCTTTGCATCTCATTCATCTCATACCATGTTTCTTTTGATTTCCTATTAGGATTTAAGTTTATGAACATTTGTTTCTTTTGATTTCCTATAAAATTATGCTTTGGTTTATGCTTTTAAGTTTAAGTTGTATTTTATGTTGCTTTGAATTTATAATATTTATGTTGTTTGATTATCATTGGAGTTATATTCTTTATACTTGTGTTTATTTTCCCTATTAATTTTGATTTAACAAAAAAAGGGGAGAAGTATGGGATATAAAATTTTCAAAGGTTTTTCAAAAATAAACTATCTTTTAGCCTTAAAGAAAGAGAGAGTGAACTAAAAATTTATTTTGGTTTTGTTATATCAAAAAGGGGGAGATTGTTAAACCTATGTTTGATTTTTATATAACAAGGACTGTATGTAACACCCCTACCCCGGGCTAGTAGCAAACCGGCTCGGGAGCGTTACCAAGCAAGGACATGGACATTACAAGCAAGCAATACAAGAATAAACAAGGAAAGGATCAAAGCAAGGCAAGATTTGATAACTCATCACTATTAGATGAGTTACTTAACTAGTAAGCAACTAAGTATACTTACTTAACAAACAAGCAACTCACATTTTGACTTTCATGTCATTATAGGCATTCAAATAGACCATTTAAATTTTTGCTTTCATACTTACATTATAGGTTACTACTTTCATGATTCACTTTACATATTCAATCCTTGATATCTTATACATTCGAATGACCTAAGACAAGCAAGCATGCTTTCACTTCATTTCAATGTTCCTTAATTAGATACATATAAAATTTCATACCTAGATTACTAAACTTGATCATGTTAACATAAAATTGCATGTAACTAGTTTCCATTCAAGTCATACAATATGCCTATCCATTCGACAATCATCATACTAACACAAACAATACCTACATCAAGGTATATTCATTCAAGACCATAACATTTTACAAGGCATTCGATTGGTGAGTAAAGTAGCATGGTTCATCTCATTCTACTTTCAATTCAAGCATACACATGTACATAAACAAGGCATTCAAATGGTTCAATGTAAACTAGATGAAACACTTGATCATACCATTTGTAATCTCATATATGCGCAGCAAAATCATTCCATTACATGTAATCTAAGTTCAATACAACTTGTTTCTCATTTGTTAATCAAGATCATAAACATAGTAGGCCCATACAAGGACAATATATACAAGTTTCAAGTGTTCCAAAATGCATGATCAAGCTACACTCTATACAATCTAGTGCCACCAATCTAGGAGATATACAAAACAAGTATGAAACCATACTTAGACAATGCTCGTGTGACTTGCTTCAGCTCAAGGAACAGGCTTCAAGATCAAGCAACACTCGAATCCCTTTATCCTATAGGTTGGGAAGAATGAAAACGAGAGTGATAAGTACAAGAATGTACTTAATGAGGTAGTAACTAGTTCTAACCATTTGTTATATCAAGTTATGTGTCATTTAATCAAGAATGAACCTAGCTAAGGTTTTCAAGCATTAGAGTAATCCTAGCTAAGGATTATACCATTCGACTAGTATAGGATACAAGAAACAAGAATTCATACTTCATGTTTTCATATCATGAATCAAGCACATCATGCTTACAAAACAAGTAATTCTCATGTATCATGTAATTTTCATGTTTCATTTCATCAAGATGAGATAATATCTCAAGCAAGTTCTTTAGCATTCGATCACATGTATCATGACACATACAAGCACCAATGTTACCACTTAAATATGCTTAGCATTCAAATAACACATGTATTCAAGATATGATCAAATTTCATGCATTACTGGCCATTCTTCCCTTATTAAGTCAAGTCCATATTAGGTTCATTTAAGCATTACAAGAATGTAGACAAGCATGCATTGGTTAGGACCTAGTCCTAACCCTAGAGATGACTACACTCACAGTACTCCAAGCTTAGCCAGTCTTGGATCCACACTTCTTGGCTTTAGGATGTTCCACTTTTTCCTCATCCACCAAGTTCTCTCCTGGTTCTAACACATTACAAGTAAACACATATCAAAACAAGTTCACAAAGTCATTCAATCTACGAAATGTTACAAGTATACAACATATACAAATCTGTCAGCATGTTTGTATATTTTCACTACACTTATCTATACTCCAATTCATGTAAAATAGGGCAGAATCAATGTCCTAAAACTGTCCCAAAACAGTGTACAATTACCTAAACTGTTGTTACTAGGCAGTATGTAGTCTGTTCACTTAAACATGCATAACTTTCATTCTGTACATCAGAATTTCAATTGGTTTACACTGTTGGAAAGCTAACTTAACTAAAATTCTAACCATATAAGGTTTGCATTTTAGTTCTTTGCCAATTAATACAGTTTTTAACTTAAAGATAGGGTATTTTGCTACACTGGACTTAGTGTTTCTTCTCTACAATTCATTCTACAATCCAGAATTTAGTTATGTTTTCTCCTAATGAATTTAGACATATCAAGGTGTTGTCCATAAAAATTTCAGCCTTAAATTCTTTTTATACAATTTATGGTGAGTTTTCAAAGTTACTGCCCAGAACAGAGCATTCTGGGCAGATTACACTAGGTTGAGTTTCTAGTTTCATAACTCATTTTAACAAGGTTCTAACATGGCATTTCAATTCATTTTCATGTTCTTACATGTCTAGGTCAGTCTAATTCACCTAGCAATGTGCTTAAAATAGGGCATTATCATGTTCAATTCCAATTTGATATACTTGATCAACATTATACACCCAATTCATCAATTGAGCAGTCCATTACCTAATTTAACTAATTCAATTAGGTGCTTTCACATTTCCAGCAACTTATTTACTCAAATCAATCCTCAATTCATCTACCAACATGATCAAAATAGGTTTCTATATACATTTAGCCTATTCACATATTTTCTCTATCAAAACAGTCCCTAATCAAGACTGTTTTCAACCATATATATTTCATTAGCAATTTAGCTACTAGCATTCAAATATCAAGTTCTATTAGAAGCTAGCATCATCCTAACACACATAACAATAATCCAAATCAATCTAGGCAACAAGAACATCTTCAATTCAAGATTCATGCAATCTATAACATGTAAAGTCAAGCATTATACCTTCTCCAAGCTAAATCTGATCAAGGCTCAATCAGAAAGCATGAATTTGGAGATGATGTATAAAGCTTTTCCTTCCCCTTTCTCTCTCTACCAATCGGCCATGGAGGATAATGGGAGGAAGATGATGAATTTTGTTCATTATTTCCCCTAGCATGCCGTGAGTCATCCTCAATTTTGGCACATGTTCTCATCAAATGAGAACATGTGTCAAGGCCTTGATTTAATTTCAATTTTACATGCAATCTTCATAGCTTTGTATGTTCACAATTTCATCATTCCATTTAAGCTTCTAGTTTTAATTTCAATTCATTTTGGTTCTAATTTCACCTATTTGATCTTAAGGATAGCTAATGTTCATTATTCTTTAATTTGATTACCACATATATTCAATTAGCCTATAGTTTAGATAGTGGTAACATTCATAGGCCAATTTTAGGGTGTTACAATTCTCCTCCCCTTAAAATAAATTTGTCATCGAATTTACCTGAATCGAATAGGTGAGTATATTTGTTCCTCATGACTTTTTTAGATTCCCAAGTTGCCTCTTCTACCTTGTGATTTCTCCACAAGACTTTGACAAGAGAAACAGTTTTGTTCCTGAGCTTTCTAACTTCACGATCAAGAATCTGAACTGGTTCTTCTTCGTATGACAAGTCAGGATTCAATTCCACTTCTTCAGGATCAAGAACATAACATGGATCAGATCTATATCTTCTGAGCATAAAGACATGAAAGACATTGTGGATCTTATCGAATTCACTAGGAAGTGCCAATCGATAAGCCACTGGACCAATCCTTTCAATGATTTCAAATGGTCCAATAAACCGAGGGCTGAGCTTTCCTTTTCTTCCAAACCGAAGGACTTTCTTCCATGGAGATACTTTGAGGAAGACCTTGTCTCCAACACTATACTGGGTGTCTCTCTTTTTAAGTATGTATATGCTTTCTGCCTATCAAAGGCCGAATTCAATCGATCATGTATGATCTTCACTTGCTTTTCGGTTTCTCAAAGCAATTGAGGCCCTAAAACCGTGCTTTCTCCCAATTTAGACCAACACAAGGGAGTTCTACATTTTCTTCCGTATAGAGCTTCGAAGGGAGCCATCTGGATAGATGTCCGGTAGCTATTGTTGTAAGCAAAGTCAATTACACAAGCACATAGCATATCTTCAAGCACTTGAATGATTCTTTCAGATTGTCCATATTATTGAGAATGAAAGGCTATACTAAGATGCACTTTAGCTCCTAGAGCCTTATGCAAGGAATTACAGAATCGAGAAGCAAATCTGGGGTTACGATTAGAGATTATAGTTGTAGGTACACCGTGTAATCGAATTACTTCACGAATGTACAACTCGGCTAAGGTTTCCAAGCTCATGTTCATTCGTACAAGGATGAAGTGAGTAGACTTTGTAAATCTATCAACAATCACCCATACAACATCATTCTTTCTTGGAGTGGAAGGAAGACCAATAATGAAATCCATTGTAATTCGATCCCATTTCCACTGAGGGAATTTGATTGGTTGGAGCAATCCAATAGGGACTTGGTGCTCGGCTTTAACTCTCTGACAAGTTAGGCACTTTGAAACAAAATCTGTGATAGCCGATTTCATGCATGACCACCAGTATAGTGGCTTTAGATCCTTGTACATTTTAACCAATCTTGGGTGAATCGAGAAAGAGCTTTGGTGAGCTTCTTGTAGCATCTATTGTTTTAGTTCCTTGTTGTTAGGAATAAATACTCTATCCTTAAAATAGAGAAGTCTATTTGACTTGAGGGAGAAGTCAGAATTAGACGCAGAGTCTAGCTTGGATACGATCTTCTAAAGATCTGGATCGGTTTGTTAGAGTTCTTTGATTCTCGAGATCAAGCTAGATTGAACTTGAAGTTCAGACAAGAATTTTTGTCCTTTGGATAAACATAAATGAACATTGATAGCCAAGGAAGCTACAAACAAATGGACAAGATCATTAAGGAAGATTTCGAATAGTTACTTGCAAGATAAGAACGGTCAATTCGAATGGATTACATGTAATCCAAGAAAGATTAAATTCGAATGAATTATTCTAGGATTTAGATTTAGGGGTTTACCCGAGCATGGTCTACGACTAAGGGCATCAGCAACCACGTTTGCTTTCCCCGGATGGTAGTCAATAACCAAATCGTAGTCTTTAAGCAATTCTCTCCATCTCCTTTGCCTCAGATTTAAGTGTTTCTGAGCTAGAAGGTATTTGAGACTCTTGTGGTCTGTGAATAGGTTACATTTCTCCTCGTACCAGTAATGTCTCCATATTTTGAGTGCAAACATGATAGCTGCCAATTCTAGATCGCGTGTAGGGTAGTTTGACTCATGTGGTTTTAGTTGCCTTGAAGCGTAAGCTACCCGTTTTCCATTTTGCATTAGGACACATCCTAGTCCTAAATGAGATGCATCACTATAGACAGTGAATTCTTTTCCCGATCTGGTTGGATGAGAACCGGTGCATGAGTCAGAGCTTGTTTAAGTTGATCGAAGCTTTGTTGTTGGTTCTCCTACCAAACAAAGGGTGTGTCTTTACGAGTTAGCTTAGTTTGGTCGGAGAACCAACAACAAAGCTTTCTCCTTGACAAAACGCCGATAATACCTGGCTAAACTGAGAAAGCTTTTGACATCACCAGTATTCCTCAGAGGTCTCCAATCCATGATGGATCGAATTTTGATCGGGTCTACTTAGAGAACATTGCAATACAATTTGAAGGTGTTCGGAATATTCTTCCTTATTTCGAGAATACACCAGGATGTCATCGATGAAGATGACCACAAACTTGTCAAGATAGGGCTTGAATACACGGTTCATGAGGTCCATGAAAGCAGCCAGAGTATTCGTTAACCCGAATGGCATTACAAGGAATTTGAAATGGCTATATCGAGTATGAAAGGCTGTCTTGGGTACATTTTCTTCTTTTACCCTCATTTGGTAGTATCCCGATTGACAATCGATCTTTGAGAACACCGAAACATCCTTGAGTTGATCAAAGAGATCTTCTATCCTTGGGAGAGGATATCGATTCTTGATAGTAAGCTTGTTTAATTGTGTGTAATCAATACAGAGTCCCATAGTCTCGTCTTTCTTCTTTACAAACAAGACTGGAGCACCCAAGGAGACGAGCTAGGCCGAATAAAGCCTTTGTCTTGTAGCTCTTGGAGTTGCTTCTTGAGTTCTTTCAATTCAATAGGTGCTATTCGATAAGGTGTGATGGACACCGGAGTTGTTCTAGGTTAAACATCGATCTTGAACTCTATTTCTCTGGTTGGAGGGAAACTAGGGAGTTCCTCAGAAAAAACATCAACAAATTCAGATACAATTGGCATACTAGGTAAACCGAATTCATGTTCATCTTGTAAGACCATAGTAGCAAAGATTGAGGTCGGCTTTCTATCAATTGGAGAATGGATTCCTTTTTTAAACCCCGTAGATAAAGTCTCATATTTTGGCAATTTACCCAGGCTTCATGCTTGCTTAACCAATCTAGTCCTAGCACTAGATCAAATTCACAATTTGGCAATACATATAAATCAATAGGAAATGGTGTGTTTCGAATGACTATAGAACATTCCTTGCAAAGGAAGTTAATGAATGTGATTCCCCCTATTGGGTTCGAAACTAGAAGGATTTGTTTTACAATTTCAGGTTTCAATTTCAACATTACAATCAAGGATGAGCATACAAATGAATGAGTGGATCCTGAGTCTATTAAAGCATAAATAGGAGTCAAATTTAGCTCAACTGTACCTGCTATGACATCGGGTGATTCTTTATCCTCTTTTCCCCATATGTGGTAGATTCGAGCAGGAGCCCGAGATTCTTGGTGAGTAGGGGATTCGTATGGGGTCCCCTTGGTCTTCCCCTGATTTCTAGACTAGGGTTGTCTGGGTCCCTTGTTTCGAACAGAATGAGCTGAGCTAGCATTTGTAGGAGTTCGATTCGGAACCTTGTTAGGATTCTGAGGACAATCCCATATATAATGATCAAAGGCTCCACATAAGAAACATAAATTCTGTTGAGTTATGCATTGCCTGGTGTGGTGCTTCTGACAGAACTTGCAAGTAGGATATTGATCAGCTTTACCGAAATTCCCCGTACTATTAATAGAGATGATCGAAGCTGAAGGCTTGGTTACCGATTGGGGTCTCGGTATGTAGTTGTTTTTTTGAACATGAGTGTAATTCGAAGAGTGTTCCTTGGAGTGTTTAGATTTCTTTGACTGCCAGTGAGGTTTGTCCTCATTTCTGGATCATTTTTCTTCCAGGAGTTACCACTTTTATGTTTCTCAGAGGCCTTCATCTTTGCCTCAGTTGCAATAGCCCAGTTCACCAAATTCTAAAAGTCAGTGATACCCAGGGCAGTGAATATTAGACTCAGTTCATCATTCAGTCTATCGATAAACATTCGACATTTATCAGCATCGGTCTTGATGTATTCTGACCCGTACTTGCAATACTTGTAGAAATCACTCACGTACTATTCAATGGGTCAGCCACCTTGCTTGAGATATAAGAAACGTTTCTGGCGCTCGGCCAAGTGCTTTTCACTGATGTATTTCTTCCTAAATTCCTCGAGGAAGAATTTCCATGTTACCGCTTCAGCAAGAGCAGTCAGGGTAGTGGTTTCCCACTAGCTTAGAGCTTCATTTGCCAATAGGGCTATGGCACATTCGAGCTTGTGCTCATCAGGACAATGTAGTTGTTTGGTCAGGATTTGAGTAATGGCCTCTAACCAGTACTCAGCTACTTCGGGATTGGCTTCATTAGTGCCAGTGAAAGTATAGGCCCGGTGTTGAGCCAGCTTGTCAATCGGAGCTCTGTTTGGCACAACAACATGAGGAGCAATAGGATGGTCTTGTTTCAAAGCAGTTACAAGATGATTGAATATCTCCTTCATGCTCAGGAGACATTCTTGCTGCACATGATTTATAGCAAGAGCTTCTTGTTGAGCAGCAGCTTGGGCTCGGGTTTGAGCTTGTTGTTGTGGAGGATTCTGTTCCATCCTCACACATTCAATGAGCCTTCAGGACTTTCATTGTCCCGGCCAAGTCTCGTTTCAAACATTTCTAGTTCAGGTATAACAAGAAGAGTTTAGTTTAAGCAAGGACACAAGCAACTTGAAATAGAACTCCTAGGTGGCACAATTAATCCTATATGATGCAAGAGAGCTTAGTTTAGTCCTAGAACCGACTAAAAAGCTCTGATTACCAAATAAATATAACACCCCTACTCGGGCTAGTAGCAAACTGGCTCGGGAGCGTTACCAAGCAAGGACATGGACATTACAAGCAAGCAATACAAGAATAAACAAGGCAAGGATCAAAGCAAGGCAAGATTTGATAACTCATCACTATTAGATGAGTTACTTAACTAGTAAGCAACTAAGTATACTTACTTAACAAACAAGCAACTCACATTTTGACTTTCATGTCATTATAGACATTCGAATAGACCATTTAAATTTTTGCTTTCATACTTACATTATAGGTTACTACTTTCATGATTCACTTTACATATTCAATCCTTGATATCTTATACATTCGAATGACCTAAGACAAGCAAGCATGCTTTCACTTCATTTCAATGTTCCTTAATTAGATACATATAACATTTCATACCTAGATTACTAAACTTGATCATGTTAACATAAAATTGCATGTAACTAGTTTCCATTCAAGTCATACACTATGCCTATCCATTCGGCAATCATCATACTAACACAAACAATACCTACATCAAGGTATATTCATTCAAGACCATAACATTTTACAAGGCATTCGATTGGTGAGTAAAGTAGCATGGTTCATCTCATTCTACTTTCAATTAAAGCATACATATGTACATAAACAAGGCATTTGAATGGTTCAATGTAAACTAGATGAAACACTTGATCATACCATTTGTAATCTCATATATGCGCAGCAAAATCATTCCATTACATGTAATCTAAGTTCAATACAACTTGTTTCTCATTTGTTAATCAAGATCATAAACATATTAGGCCTATACAAGGACAATATATACAAGTTTCAAGTGTTCCAAAATGCATGATCAAGCTACACTTTATACAATCTAGTGCCACCAATCTAGGAGATATACAAAACAAGTATGAAACCATACTTAGGCAATGCCTGTGTGACTTACTTCAGCTCAAGGTAACAGGTGTTGCACGAATAAGTGCTCCGTAATTGTGCAAGTGTACACGTCGCAAGTTATAGTATAAAAGATATCGTCTCCACATGGATTGGTGCCACTTCAAGAATCTAATCTCTTACACTGTAAAAAGTAAAAGAACACAAGTAGAAAATTGTAGGAGTTTTAACTAACAACAAAACTAGAAAACAATAAAGTAAAAGAAGATGTAATCAAAAAAGAGAGAATAGGTCAGGTTATCATAAGTTGAGGAGTGATAGCCAATTGGATCGTCTCGGTAAAATAGTGCAAGGGCAACTCAGTTGCCGTGGCAACTTGCGGCGCGGGGTTGCCTTGGCAACTAATCGATGGTTGCCTGGGCAACTGTTTGGGTGGCTAGGCAGCAACTTCAAGTCTCGGCAGAGCGTTCTTCAATGGTTTTTTCTTATCCCTATGTGAATCAAGGGTGAACAACAACCAATCTTACGCTGCTCTTAGCCGTTGAAATCCTTAACTTATTCCTAAGCTGGATTAATCTTCACCATCAATAGATTGAATAAATACCATACTCATTCGTTTCTTGAATCTAACTCTCCCGATATTAGATGAATAGATAGAGTTATGAGATCCTCTCCCAATTCACCCGCAAACAAGAATAAAAACCAAGAATGAGTAAACCTTGAATTAAAAGTGCAAACTCTTATTACCTAAACAAAATCCAATTGTTTCTCACAATCACAAAACACAATAACCTTAGCCAAATAAATTTAGTTCATGGCTAGGTTCCAAAGAAACACAAAACAAAGAATCCCTAACATAAACCTAATCGAACAAGAAAGAAAAAGATAAAGAATGGTTGAAAGCCCTTGTCGAAGTCTCTCCCCTTTGCTCTCCCTTTTGAGTTTGACGGCTTGGTCTCCTTTAAATAGGAGATGGCTAGGTCAAAGTCTTTCTTGAGGAGGAAGTTAAGTTGGAATTAAATACTTTAAAAGAATATAATTCTTTATTATATTTAAATTCCTTCTAGATCTTCTCCTATCTTCTTGGGATTTAATTTCTCTTTGACCTCTTTATGGAAATCAAACTCCTTTGGGATAAAACTTTGCTCCACGTCATCTTGGGCTTATCTAGTCATCAATTTCGACTGCCATATCATCTTATCCCTTATCGACAATTGCCCTGGCAACTAGCTCGGCATCTCCTTCATGCACTGCCCTGGCAACTGCATTGACATCTCCTTCTTGCACTGCCCTGGCAACTGGTTCCAGCCTTGCTTAGGCAAGTGATTCTGCACACACACAAACAACTATCGACAGCACCCTTTTTCCACAAAATTAAGGAAAATATGAAATCAAGCTTGTCCACCAAGGAAACTATGCAAACATTCATGAATGGCTAATAATGCAACTAATATGAGCCTAAGTCTATCAATAATATGAATAAAAATGGTGAATAAAATAGTACTTTTAGACACTTAACACACCCCCAAACTCAAACTATTGCTTGTCCTCAAGCAATGCAAACTAATAATTACCCACCAAGACTTAAATTTTCAAAAACTTAGCTTTGAACTTGATTTCAATTCTCAGAACCGTGGCACAAAGTATGATTGAATTTTCATTTTTCGGACAACTTAGGAGTTACTCAGAATCAAACTATAATGCTTGTGAGTGTGTGCGGAGTTGTGTGCAAGTTGATTTTTCGGATTCTATGCAAACAAGAGGTTTTCAAATTACTTCATTGGGTTCTTTTAACATGTTTTAACTAGAGCCAGTTTTGGGCACCTCTAGTGTTTTTTTAGTTTTCTTAAGTTAATTAATTTATTTGACTAGAGCCGGTTTTGGGCACCTCCAGCGATCAATTTTTAGCATATACTAGAGCCAATTTTCGGCACCTCTAGCATTCATCCAATTTTTATTCTAATCCCCCAATTTTTTAACTATCAACCTAAGTTCGCTAGAATTCCTTAAATCAATCAAGCCACAATAGTGTTTCATCAAGTTTAGCATCATAGTGTGATTCTAAGTGTTTCTACGGTTATCCTAGAATAAAAAATTCTATCAATTAAGTGCATTGGCAAATTCATCATCGGATATTCATCAAATCTAATCAATTCTTGTTCCAACTGGCATGGCAAGCAATTTATGTATCCTAAATGCAATACTTAAGATGAATGCAACTAAACATGGTAACTAACTAATAACAATCCCCCAAACTCGAGTGAGGCATTGTCCTCAATGCATGCAACAAAGAAAAGTAAAAATAAAAATAACAATAAAGAAAAGTAAAATGCAAACGAGGACTTACTCTGAGAGTTTGTCGTCGTAGATGATTAGTTTCTTTTTGGCCGGTGTCTTGATTCTTTTCCTTGAACGCAGTGGTTGCTTTCTTGTTGCCTATGGTGGAATCGATCCTCATACGGGGGTGTCCTCATCATCTTCATCATCAATGTCATTGGCCTTTCGCTTGGGCTTGGAGGATTCGATTGGTACGGCCCTTGTTGGTGCAATGGAGGACTCATCCGAATCTGAAAAATCGGATAATGATTCAGTACGAGTTGATTCAGGCATAGGCGCTTTACCTTTGGCTTTTGCAGTGGTTGCCGGGGCATCTTTATCTTTGGTTGCCACGACATCTTCAGTGTTGGTTGTCGTGGCAACTGCTTGCACAGGCGCATTGTAGGTTGATGCGGCACCATCTGTTGCGATTGCCGTGGCAACTGGTTAATTGGTTGCCGTAGCAAGGATTTCGACAGGAAAGATAGGGAACAACACACAGCTGTCTAGGTACTTTTCTAGGATGACTTGGGTGATGACATTGTTGTGATCCTTCATGTACCGCATGGACATTAGTTGTCGGTCTTCAATTTGCCTAAGGCGGTTCTTCAATGGTTGTAAGAGTGCTTTAATTTGTCCTGGGGTTGCTGTTTGAGTTTCCCGGGCATCAGTTGCTTGGGCATTAGGAGTTGTTGAGGCAGCAGGAGTTGCCGCGGTAATTGAAGGTGTTGGGGATTTTACCGGTGCCTATCCCATTAGCTTTCAGATTTGTGCTCGATTCCAACCAGACTTTGGTAGGGCCTTTTCATCAATGGACTCACTTGGGACATGCATCTCCTTGCAAAGGTTGGAAATTAAGCAAGGGAAGAAAAGAGAACCATTCTCTTTTGTGCTACATACAAAAATCTCATCACAAATAATTTTTCCAATGTTAATGATACGATTATGCAAGATAGAATGTATAAGCAAAAGAAGAGGTGTATCAACGATGGTATTGTGTGTTGTGGGCATTAAAGAAGTTTTAACAAACTTATTCCATAATTTTGCCTCGGGTTTAAGCTGAAGGCAATTTACCGTGCCCTTGTATCTACCGTTGTTCCAATGAGTTCCCGGAAGAGTGAGTTCTTGAAGCACCTTGTCGAGTTGCTTGGGCGTGAGTTGATCAATAAAGGCTTGATGCTAGTTCTTCTCAACGTAGAGCCCGTAAAAGGTGTTGATGCTTTCGGGGCTTATGAGTATAGCCTTGTCACGAACAAAAACATAAGGATTATTCGGGTTAGGTGAGTGAGCATAGAATTCTCGTACACATGAGATGTTACCCGGTTCCGATTGATGGCAAAAGATTTGCCACTTTTGATGTGCAATCCTTTGGAATATGAATGGTTCAAGGCCGAAATCTTGATGAGAGTTGGAGTATTCGAAGCCTTGTTCTTCGCAAATCTTTCGGCTTTCAAACTTGGAGTGAAATATTTCTGGAACCACCGGTGTAGCAAACTTCTTGTATCTTGGTTCTTTGGAGGAACTTGGATGAACCAAAAATTCGATTTTGGATGCCATAGATGATCTTGGTTGTGAGTTTGGTAGAAACAAAGAAAAGAAAGCAAAAGAAACTAAAGAGTTGTATGGTGAAAAGTAGGAATAGGTTTCTTGGAAGTTAAGTGTGATGAGTGAAATAGAAAATATAGGTAGTAAATATGGTGGGTGAGATTAATTGGAAAGAAAGAAAACAAGGGTTTTGATGGGGGAAGGGGATGGCTAGGGGATTTGGGGAAGGGTTTGGCCGGCTATGTAGGGCTTATTTAGGGTAAATTGGAGGGTTAATATAAGCCTTAGATTTAGCCCATTAGTTTCCTTGTTGAAGAAGCTTCCTTCTTGAATGAAATTCCTATTTTATCTTGAACTCTTTTCCTACAATTCAAAAACAAATAAAATAAGGATTAAAATTAAATATAAACTAATAAAAGAAAATAAATAAAGATGTGCAAAGAAATTCTTAAACCTAAAATTTAAAAATGAAAGAAAGATATAGTCTTAATCTTAAAGAAAATAAATAAATTTATCCTAAAAAGAAAAATAGCCAAAATTAATAAATAAAAAATTAAATAGTTCAAAAAAATAAAAATAAAAAGAAAATATCAAAAGGAGAGCATGCTCATGCATCTCCTAAGGTGACCACTTCCTTGTTACGTTCCACATGGGCACCGTTGTAGTGCTTCAATCTTTGTCCGTTAACTTTGAATTCATGTCGTCAGTGATGGACTTGATTATCACGGCACCATGGGAGAACGGTTTGACAACTTCGAATGGTCCCGACCATCTTGATTTCAGTTTTCCTGGGAAAAGTTTTAGCCGAGAATTGAATAAGAGAACTAGTTGCCCTGGCTAAATTATCGCGGCAATAGTTTCTTGTCATGCCATTGCTTTGTTTTCTCCTTGTAGATTCGTGCATTGTCATAGGCGAGTGCGCATAATTCTTCTATCTCGTTGAGATCTAGTAACCGCTTTGTCCGGCACTCTCCCAATCCTTATTCACGGTCTTGATTGCCCAATATGCTTTGTGTTCGATTTCCACCGGTAGACGACATATTTTTCCATAGACAAGTCGGAAGGGAGACATACCTAAGGGTGTTTTGAATGCAGTGCGATATGCCCAAAGTGCATCATCTAGTCTTACACCAATCCTTCCTAGAGGGATTTACAACTTTCTCAAGTATACCCTTCAATTCTCGGTTGGAAATTTCTGCTTGCCCATTGGTTTGTGGGTGACATACCGTGGAAATTTTGTGTGACACGCCGAAGCGTTGCAACATCTTGGCAATAAGTCTGTTGTCAAAGTGCTTGCCTTAATCACTGATAATTACTCTCGGCATCCCAAACCGTGTAAATATATTTTTTTACAAGAATCGTTTTACGGTCTTGGAATCGTTGGTGGGAACTGCAACTGCCTCAACCCATTTAGACACCTAGTCGACAGTGAGTAGAATGTAGAGGTTGTCGAATAAAGATGGGAAAGGACCCATAAAATTGATCCCCCATACATCGAACAATTCCACCTCGAAGATGTTTTGGAGTGACATCTCATGTCGTCTAGAGATATTGCCCGTCCTCTGGAAACGATCACATTGCTTATAAAACTCTTGGGCATCTTTGTACAATGTTGGCCAATACAAACCGGATTGCAAAACTTTAGCCGCGGTACGTGTTCCTCCAAAATGTCCTCTATAGGGTGAAGAATGACATTTCCGGAGTACATTCTGTTGCTCCTCTTCAGGGACACATCAGCTTATAACATGATCTGCATATTGTTTAAACAAAAGAGTCTCGTCCTAGAAATAATGCTTAGCATCATGGCGGAACCGCTTCTTTCCTTGACGAGTAAGGCCATAAGGTAAAATACCACAAATAAAGAAATTAACCAAATCCGCGGGGTATTCTCGAGGTATCCGTGGTTGCCGTGGCAACTACTTCCGTGGTTGTCGAGGCGTGCGCGTCAAGGGTTGCCGAGGCATGCGCGTCTAGAGTTGCTGAGGCATCGAGGGTTGCCGAGGCATGCACATCCATGGTTGTATAGGCATCAGGGGTTGCCAAGGCAACTAATAGTTGCTCATCCGAGAATGCGTCGTGTCACGGCCATGCCGTCTAGGCCCAGTTCGGAACTCGTGCAACACTTGAAAAGGGACTTGATAGAGTAGCGCAAATTCAAATAAAGAGAAAAACAAAACAAACCAAAATAAAGAACAAATCTAAAAATTCAGATTTGCTTATGGTGGTGGCGTCAATGGAGGAAGCTTGAATATGTGGAGATGGCGTGATGAATTGATAGTTGTTGTTTTGTCCTCGGCACCCTCTTAGACGCAATTATCTAAGCAAGCAACCTCAAGCGGCTCTAACCCACCCTCCTAGATGCAATTACCTAGGCAAGCAAGAGTGTGAAGATGATCTCCCTCACAAGAACTCGATGATCTTATGTTGAAGATGGCTTCTAGACAAGTTTACCGAGCACTTGCAAACTCAAAGAATACTAAAATCTCCAAAGAGAACTTTTTATTAATCAATGAAATCTAAATTACAATGTGGGTGAAGCCTCCTTTATATAGGCCATTGAGAAGTTTTAATCCTACTAAACTTAGGAATTAAATACAATAAATAAATGCTAAAATCTAATCTCCTAATTAGATAAGTAACTTCTAATAATAAATAAATGCTAAAAATAAAATCTTAATTAAATGAATCTGATCCTAATAGATATTGCAGGATCCTATGTTGATTTAAATTACAAATAATCAAATAAAATCTTGAAAATTCGTAATTATCCAAAAATCCCGTATTAATCCCGTATAGGAATTTCTGCATGCCCTGTCTTTGCTAAAATAGACGTATATTGAGATCCAGATGTCCGATTGAGGCGTTTCAAGATGCGTTGGAAAGATAATTTGCAGCCGGACAAGTTTTAAGAAGACATGTTGACCCATAAATGCCTGGATCCCATCCAAAAATGCTTCGCAAGTTGACTGATGTTTCTGACTTGCAAAGCAGTTTCAACTTCTTTTCCAAGATGATTATTTTGACCCCTCTCATGCTCGTATCAGGACTTAACCTAGACAAGTCAGCCTTTAACAAGCCTATTATCCAAGGACTTAACTCGAAAGTGTCGTCTCATGATCCATTAGGCAACATGTGCGTCAAATATCGTATCCCGCAGGGCCTAGCGAATGCTAGCTGCGAACCCCTAACTCTCGCGATGATCATGGTATTGGGCCCTCTGGCCCCAAACCGTCCCTAGGAGGTCCTCCTAGAGAGACATTGTGCCATCCGCTTGTCTCCAATGCGCGCACACCTAGGCCCCACGTGGGCCTAGGCGAAGGTCACTTACACCAAGGCAGCTCGGCAGCTAGCGCTTGGCGAGGAGGATGCTGGAGACCCAACACCAGACCACTTCCCCCTAAAGAGCTAAATAAACTCACCAAGTATGACGCGAGTAGACGTTGCTTCATCCCAAATGAGGACACTTTCTGAACAGGGCCTTCATCGGCTTCTCAAAGCATCTTAATTTGCATCCTTGACTTGGTAGCTCTTCAGGGATTGCTCATATCATCACTCGGTCTGCCTTTGCTCGGTCCCGAACAGGCTTGTCAAGGCAGAATCGTAATACAATAAGAGACAGCCTTGACATTCTCCCACACTTCCTCTTATCGATGTCCTTATCGATACTGACACTCGTTCTTCATCACTTGATGAGTCGATATGGACATCGAAGGTAGCTCCCCTTTGATCTGTGCTTGACTTAATACGCTTCTCCAGTCCCATCGTCTGAACATTCAAGTAAATAACTCAAGCCTCTATCCTGGGTTCTTTTGATTCCCTTATGACAACGTTGCACATGCGTGACCATCTACATTGATCATGAACTCATTATGACCCAGTTTTGCTCCCACACTTTTACTCTGATTGTGGTTCGAGTGAAACACAAGTAGCGAATCACTGACTCAACTAACTGTGCCTTGTAGTGTCTTTGAGTCTCACGGTCTAGCCATCGACCTACAAAACAAAATAGCATACCTGCCCATATGCAAGAGAACTATGACTCGCCATACAATGGCTTGCTCTTTGGCACTAAGCCCATTCGCCAACTGTGTCCCCCCGTATAGTGAGACCTTCAAAGCAAAGAATGTGTCACAATATCGCCATCACCTTATCCATTCAAGCTCCTAAGTGTATGCTCGTATTGCACTTAGTTACTTGACATCGTAAAATGGTCTCTAGTTGCCATCGTGATACAAAAAATGTACTTTGCCTCTTTGCCTTTCTTTGCATTACCTGTGCTACAGAACATACAAGCGAATACTGGGTGAACGTACCAACGCCTACTCGAACAACCTTGCTTGATAATTCGTGCATATTGTTTCCCATCAATTTAAAGCATATTTTTCCCACAAGCCAACCCGCCTTAATGTTGTCGAACGTAACGTACAACTTGTCTCGCTTCTCTCTGCACCATCTTGTCGACGTCTTCCTCGACCGAACAGAAAACATTTCTTTGCTAATTAGAGGCACCATCGTAACCTGCAAAGACTAACTTTCCATTGATCAAGTTAGGCACTATTGTGCCACAAAACCAACAATATTCTTCTTTTCAACACAACAAAACCTCTACGCTAAATGTAAATGAGCACCATAGCGGGTTACTTCCCGAGCGACATCATGCTAGGATAATCATTTTGGTTAATGACAGACACCTCTGTGCACTGTTTGCAATATGATTTCCAGGCATGCATCATCGATTTACAAGTAGTCAGCTTCTCAATACTGAGGTAACCGTAGTGATTAACGTCAGACACCTCCGTGAACCAATGACACTATGTTTGGACTCATTTGCACCTCTTTGCGATAAATGATAAGTGCCTCCGCACTGAAACAGCCATAGTGGTTAGCGTCAATTCACCTCTTGTTTACTGATTCCACTAGGTTCACTCGTTGGCACCTCTGTGCAATAAGAAATAAGTGTTTCTTGCACTGAAACAACCATAATGGTTAACGTCAGTCACCTCTTGTGTACTGATCCCACTAGGTTCAACTCGTTAGCACCTTTGTGCAATATAAAGATCGAGCACCACGTATGCTTCAATCACTATAGTGGTTACCGACAGGAATCTATGTGCGCTGGCTCTACTATAAAACTTGCATGCACCTATATGCCACAAATTCATAACCGAGCACCACTGTGCTAAAAGGAATGAGTGCCACTGCACGGAGATAATAAGCAAGCACCTCTGTGCCCGAAACAATAGTCAGGCACCTCCGTGGACTAACCAACCCTCAATTTGTTTCACATTGTTGACTCACCCAACCCACTCCTTTTATGAGGGCGCTTGGTGTGGAGTCCAACAATCTAACGTCGCACAAAGTTTAAATTCACATCAACCTGGCTCGAAAGCCTTACTCTGATACCAACTATCACAGCCATGCCGTCTAGGCCCGGTTCAGCACGTCGTGCGGCGCTTGAAAATGGACTCAACCTAGACAAGTCAGCCTTCAACAAGCCCTTTATCCGAGGACTTAACTTGGAAGCGTCATCTCATGATCCATCGGGCATCATGTGCGTCGAATATCGTATCCCACAGGGCCTAGAGGATGCTAGCTTCCAACCCCTAACTCTTACGACGATCGCGATATGGGGCCCTCTGGCCCCAAACCGTCCCTAGGATGTCCTCCTAGAGAGACATTGTGACATCCGCTTGGCTCCAATGCCCGCACACCTAGGCCCCACGTGGGCCTAGGAGAAGCTCACTTACACCAAGGCAACTCGACAGCTAGCGCTTGGTGAGGAGGATGGTGGAGACCCAACACCAGACCACTTCCCCTTAAAGAGCTAAATAAACTTACCAAGTATGACGTGAGTAGACGTTGCTTCGTCCCAAACGAGGACACTTTCTAAACAGGGCCTTCATCGCCTTCCCAAAGCATCCTAACTTCCATCCTTGACTTGGTAGCTCTTCAGGGATTGCTCATATCATCGTTCGGCCCGCCTTTGCTCAATCCTGAACAGGCTTGTCAAGGCAGGATTGTAATACAATAAGAGACATCCTTGACACATCGCATATCTCTAAATCTGCGCCCTCCTTCTTATTGCCTTCTAAGCGTGATAAGTGATCGGCAACTTGATTTTTTATTCCTTTTTTGTCCTTAATTTCAATGTCAAACTCTTGTAAAAGCAATATCCAACGAATCAAATGAGGTTTGACATCCTTTTTAGGAAACATATACTTAATTGCCGAATGGTCTGTGTGGACAATTACCTTTGTACCAATCAAATAGGATCAGAACTTGTCAAATGCAAAAAACTACGGCTAGTAACTCTTTCTCCGTTGTTGTGTAATTCACTTAAGAACTATTAAGAGTTTTACTAGCTTAGTATATCACATGAAATGTCTTACCCGTGCGTTGGCCTAGGACTGCTCCTACCGCAAAATCACTTGCATCACACATGAGCTCAAAATGTAGCGTCCAATCGGGTGGAACGACAATAGGTGCCGAGGCAAGCTTTTCCAATCGAATGCTTGGGCGCAAGAATCATCAAAATTGAAGACTTTATCATGTTCAAGCAAATTGCACAAGGGTTTAGTAATTTTAGAAAAATTATGAATGAACCTCATGTAAAAACCTGCATGTCCAAGAAAGCTTCGGATTCCTTTAACCAAACTTGGTGGGGTTAATCTCTCGATCACGTCTACCTTGGCTTTGTCTACTTCAATTCTCTTGGATGAAATCTTGTGGCCGAGCACAATTCCTTCATCTACCATAAAATGGCACTTCTCTCAATTAAGGACTAAATCAGATTCTTCACATCTTGCCAACACATTCTCTAAATTGCTGAGGCAACTGTCGAAGTCATTACCAAATACGGAAAAATCATCCATGAAGATTTCAAGGAAGTCTTTGACCATGTCTGAAAAGAGTGCCACCATGCATCTTTGGAAGGTTGTCGGGGCATTACACAATCCGAACTACATCTTTCGGAAAGCATAAGTATCGTATGGGCATGTGAAGGTTGTCTTTTCTTGATCTTCTAGTGCTATGACAATTTGTTTGTAACTTGAATAACCATCAAGAAAACAATAAAAGGGTTTACCTGCAAGACGGTCAAGCATTTGATCAATAAAGGGTAAGGGGAAGTGATCTTTCCTAGTGGCTTTGTTTAGCTTTCCGTAATCCATACAAACCCTCCAACTGGTCACAGTCCTAGTTGGAATGAGTTCATTATTTTCATTACTTACCACCGTTATACCTCCCTTTTTTGGTACATATTGTACCGAACTTACCCTTGTACTATCAGAGATAGGTATATGATGTCGGCGTCAAGCCACTTGATGATTTCTTTCATTAGAACCATTTCCATGGCATGATTCAGTCTCCTCTGGGCCTCAATCGAAGGTTTGTGATCATCTTCCAACAAAATCTTATGCATGCACACTGCCGGGTTAATTCCTTTCAAGTCGGCAATTGTCCACCCTATTGCCTTCTTGCGTAGCATCAACATGTTGATCAACTTCTTTTCCTGCTCAGGCTGTAACTTAGAGGAAATAATTATAGGCAATGTATTATCGGTTCCCAAGTAAGCATATTTTAGTTGCCCTGACAACTGTTTCAACTCAAGAATCAGTGGTTGTTCAATGTAGGGCTTTTCGAGTTTACCTTCCTTACCTGAGTAATCCAGTGGTTCAAAGTATGTACTTGGTCGATTGACTAACCAATTTGCCTCTTCTTGTTGTTTCTTATCAATCGGTTCTTCATACTCCTCAAGTTCCTCTTGATTGACAATGTAGTTACCGAGGCAACTAAATTCCTCATCGAAGTCAAACTCTACCGTGGCATGAAGAAGTTGACATTCGTTTGGATCATTGGCATGCCTTAGTGTTTGGAACACATTTAGTTTAACTTGATGGTCATTCACCCTCATTGTGAGTTCTCCCTTTTCAACATCAATCAAGGTTCTCCCTATTGCTAGGAAGGGTCTCCCGAGAATGATAGGTGCATGCTCATCTGCTTCACAATCCAAAACAATAAAGTCAACGGGAAAATAAATTTATCAACTTTTACCAGTATGTCTTCAATTTTTCCCTCTAGATGCACATAGGATCTGTCGGCTAGCTGTAGCATAACTGTTGTAGGTCTTGCCTTCCCGATTCCTAGTTTCTAGAAAACTAATTTAGGCATCAAGTTTATGCTTGCTCCAAGGTCACATAATGCTTTCTCGACATAGTGGTTTCCGATAGAATATGGTATTGTGAAACTTCCAGGATCTTTCAATTTGGGTGGCATGCGATTGTGCAACATGGCCATACATCCCTCTGTTGCGGCAATTGTTTCAAACTCTCCTAACCTTGTTCTCTTGGGCACAATGTCTTTTAGAAACTTGGCATATTTAGGCATTTGTTCAATTGCCTCAACCAACGGCAAGTTGATATGGACTTGCTTTAGGATATCAAGAAACTTCTTGAATTGATATTCTTGCTTTTGTCGTTTCAACCTTTGTGGGAATGGTGGTGGAAGTCGGATATCTTCGATCTTTTCATTGGTCTGAAACCTAATTGATGGCATTGCCAGAGCAACTGGAGTTGCCGAGGCATCATCAACTGGGGTTGTCGTGGCATCCTTATCGCTGGTTGCCGCGGCATGCTCATTTCACTCATGCTTATCATTGGTTGCCGCGGCATCGTCAACTGGGGTTGCCGTGACATTTCCTGGTTCAGCATCTGAGGCTTTACTGCTGAGTTCGTCTTGTTCTTTTTGTGGAGTCTTGTTTGATGAGCGAGCTTGAACCTCTTTAAGTTGTTGGCCACTTCTAGTGGTGATCGCCTTACATTGCTCATGGCCAGTTCCTCTTACGACTTCAGTATCGCTAGGTAAACCTCCTTGCAGTCTAGTATTCAAGTTTTGAGCAAATTTTCCAACTTGATTCTCCAATGATTTGATTGCCGCCTCTTGGTTTTGCAATCTCATCTCGGCCTTGTTAATAAAAGCATCTGTTCTTTTTATGAAGTTACTATTCTCAGCAATATAAGATTCAGTTTTCAACATAAAAGCATTGAGAGAATTTTCCAAATAACTAGATGTTGTCGGTTATTGTTGCGGCAACTATTGCCGTGGCATATTCTACTGGAATCCCGATGCTTGTGCATTCTGATTATTCTGGTTTAGAGCATTGTTGGGATTACTCCATGAAAAATTTGGGTGCTTCTTCCAAGCTAGATTGTATGTGTTTGACATAACATTGTTGTTCCGGTTGTAATTCTCCACATAAAAGCTGGATTCTGGATTCTGCATACATTCTGAAGAATCGTGGTTACCACCACATAACTCACAAAAGGAATCCATTACCTTGACCTCTTGTGTGACCATCTTGGTTAGAGTGGTCAATTGTGCTGAAATTGAATCTGATGATCCTAGTTCATGTATTGTGGCTTGGCGTCTAACTCCTCATCTTCTAGCAGATGGGAACTGATAATCATTCTTGGCAAGCATGTTCAAAATTTGCATTACTTCTTCCGGAGATTTATCTAGGAGTATGCCGTTTGCCGAGGCATCTAGCATCATCCTTGTTGGTGTATTCACAACGCTGTAAAACATTGTTACTTGTGTCCACACTGGGAATCCGTGTAGGGGCATTTGTGTAGAAGTTCTCTATATCGCTCCCTAGCCTTGTACATAGATTCATCATCTGCCTGTCGAAAAGAAGTAATTTCGTTACAAAGCTTATCAGTCAAATTTGTAGTATTAAATCGAGCAAGGAAATCACGACAAAGATTGGTCCAAGATCCTATTGATCCAGCAGGAATACTATTCAACCATGCTTTCACCTTATCCCTCAGTGAATAGGGGAATAATCTTAGTCGTAAAACATCGGGGGTGACTCCTTGTATTTTGAATGAGTTACAAATCTCGAGGAAAGATTTAAGATGTTGTCGTGCATCTTCAGTTGCTGAGCCGCCAAATTAACTAATTGTGTTGATCATATTGAACATCACCGGTTTCAACTCAAAGTGGTCGGCTTCAATTTCAGGTGTGACAACTCCTGGATTAATTCCTTCAAGATCTTCCTCTAGATAGTCTCAAATAGTTCTGTTTTATGCAAAAATCACTCATCTTCCTGTTGGAACATCCTGATTCATATTGCCCTCTTGATTAGCCATTGCTACTCTTAACCTTTGTTTGAGTCTTTGCAAGGTTCGTTCGATTTCTAGATCAAAGGGATATTCTAGTGTAATCGGTCTCGCCCTGGTCATTTACCAATGCAAAACCAAAGTTTGTTAACCCTTCGAATCTTAAACAATAAAAATAAAAGTGCAAGAAAATAAAAACAAAGTTGATATTGCCAATCCCCGACAACGGCGCCAAAAACTTGTTTCGCGTAATAAGTGCTCCGTAATTGTGCAAGTGTACAAGTCGCAAGTTAAAGTATAAAAGATATCGTCTCCGCAAGGATTGGTGTTATTTCAAGAATCTAATCTCTTGCACTGTAAAAAGTAAAAGAACGCAAGTAGAAAATTGTAGGAGTTTTAACTAACAACTAAACTAGAAAGCAATAAAGTAAAAGAAGATGTAATCAAAAGAGAGAGAATAGGTCAGGTTATCGTGAGTTGAGGAGTGATAGCCAATTGGATCGTCTTGGTAAAAGAGTGCAAGGGCAACTCAGTTGCCGTGGAAACTTGTGCAGCGGGGTTGCCTTGGCAACTAATCAACGATTGCTGGGGCAACTGAATGGGAAACTAGGCAGCAACTTCAAGGTTCGACAGAGCGCTCTTCAATGGTTTCTTCTTATCCCTAAGTCGAAACTCTAGCTAATTGTGCATCCTTGTCAATATACCCCTGCGTGAATCAAGGGTAAACAACAACCAATCTTGCGCTCCTCTTAGCCGTTGAAATCCTTAACTTATTCCTAAGCCGGATTAATCTTCACCATCAATAGATTGAATAAAGACCATACTCATTCTTTTCTTGATTCTAACTCTCTCGATATTAGATAAATAGATAGAGTTACGAGATCCTCTCCCAATTCACTCGCAAACAAGAATAAAAACCAAGAATGAGTAAACCTTGAATTCAAAGTGCAAACTCTTATTACCTAAACAAAATCCAATTGTTTCTCACAACCACAAAACACAATAACCTTATCCAAATAGATTTAGTTCATGGCTAGGTTCCAAAGAAACACAAAACAAAGAATCCCTAACATAAACCTAATCGAACATTAAAGAAAAAGATGAAGAATGGTTGAAAACCCTTGTCGAAATCTCTCCCCTTTGCTCTTCCTTTTGAGTTTGACGGCTTGGTCTCCTTTAAATAGGAGATGGCTAGGTCAAAGTCTTTCTTGAGGAGGAAGTTAAGTTGGAATTAAATACTTTAAAAGAATATAATTCTTTATTATATTTAAATTCCTTCTAGATCTTCTCCTATCTTCTTGGGATTTAATTTCTCTTTGACCTCTTCATGGAAATCAAACTCCTTTGGGATAAAACTTTACTCCACGTCATCTTGGGCATATCTAGTCATCAATTTTGACTTCCATATCATCTTATCCCTTATCGACAATTGCCCTGGCAACTAGCTCTGCATCTCTTTCATGCACTGCCCTGGCAACTGCATTGGCATCTCCTTCTTGCACTGCCCTGGCAACTGGTTCCAGCCTTTCTTAGGCAAGTGATTCTGCACACACACAAACAACTATCGGCAGCACCCTTTTCCCACAAAATTAAGCAAAATATGAAATCAAGCTTGTCCACCAAGGAAACTATTCAAACACGCATGAAGGCAATAATGCAACTAATATGAGCCCAAGTCTAGCAATAATATGAATAAAAATGGTGAATAAAATATTACTTTTAGACACTTAACAACAGGCTTCAAGATCAAGCAACACTCGAATCCCTTTATCCTATAGGTTGGGAAGAATGAAAATGAGAGTGATAAGTACAAGAATGTACTTAGTGAGGTAGTAACTAGTTCTAACCATTTGTTATATCAAGTTATGTGTCATTTAATCAAGAATGAACCTAGCTAAGGTTTTCAAGCATTAGAGTAATCCTAGCTAAGGATTATAGCATTCGGCTAGTATAGGATACAAGAAACAAGAATTCCGGCTTCATGTTTTCATATCATGAATCAAGCACATTATGCTTACCAAACAAGTAATCAAGTAAGTCATGCTTACATGACAAGTAACATACAATTCATGGCTTTCAAGACAAGTAACATTCAATTCATGGCTTTCAAGACAAGTCACATGTGTTTTACGATTGTTATTACATTTTTATCAATTAAACAACCCCTTTGGTACTTAGTTTGTATAGGTAATCGAGTCTCCAACCAACTGTCGCCACAAGATGCACCGTAGTGCTGGCCAACCCTCATACTGTCACCAAAGACGACATATGTACCCTTCTTCTATCGCCAAATAAGGGTCTTAGCCCTAGACTGTAGTCCACCCTTACACAATGAGCTCTAGACTCTAATGCATGCCCTTCTACCTAGTCCAACTAGCTACCAAGGTTGTTCGATTTACCATTTATACAAGTTTATCAAGTTCAAGATCATGCCAAGCAAGTTCATTTCATACTAGGCCCTTAGGCCAATTGAGCCATAGCTCATATATCATGTAATTCTCATGTTTCATTTCATCAAGATGAGATAATATCTCAAGCAAGTTCTTTAGCATTCGATCACATGCATCATGACACATACAAGCACCAATGTTACCACTTAAACATGCTTAGCATTCAAATAAAACATGTATTCAAGATGTGATCAAATTTCATGCATTACTAGTCATTCTTCCCTTATTAATTCAAGTCCATTTTAAGTTCATTTAAGCATTACAAGAATGTAGATAAGCATGCATTGGTTAGGACCTAGTCCTAACCCTAGAGATAACTACACTCACAATACTCCATGCTTAGCTAGTCTTGGATCCACACTCCTTTGTTCTTTGCTTTAGGATGTTCCACTTTTTCCTCATCCACCAAGTTCACTCCTGGTTCTAACACATTATGATACGGAAGCCAGGATCCAAGAATTACCTCAAAATCTAGGAACCCTATAGATCACAATTAATCTAGCAAACTCACTAATATGATCCGAGAAAACCCCAAACTCCAAGTTCAACAAACCGATAATAAAGCATGATCTTGATGTAGAAAATGAGATATGATGAATTTGACGGTGGCGGTGTTGGATAGATTTATCCTTGGCACCCTCCTAATCACAATTGAATAGGCAAACACCTGCAAACGGCACGAATCTCTCCGATGAATGGATGATGACGAGATAGATGTTGTAGGATATTTTGTCCTCGGCACCCTCTTAGACGCGATTATCTAAGCAAGCAACCTCAAGCGGCTCTAACCCACCCTCCTAGATGCAATTACCTAGGCAAGCAAGAGTGTGAAGATGATCTCCATTACAAGAACTTGACGAACTTACGATGAAGAAGACTTCTGATACGAAAATTAACAAGGCACATCTAACTACCTTGAAAATAAAATGGCCCATGGCCAAAGGTTTTTGCAACTCATAAATCCATGATGTTCTTCTTATTAATGAAGCAAATATGCCTTTAAATAGGCTACAAATGAAGAGTTCAACTTAAATTAGGAAAAGTAAACATAAAAATAAAATAAATAAACATATTTTATCTAACCTAAAAACTAATAAATAAATAACAAATCTAATCCTAAATCATCTAAATATCTTCATAAAGAATCCTAGATTAAATTTAAGTACAAATAATCAATAAAATTATTGAAAATTCGTAATAAATAATATTTCTCGTAATAAATTCGTATAGAGATTTCTGCTCACATAGTCTTCACTAAAACGGACATAACTTGAGCTCCCGATGTCGAATTGATGCGTTTCAAGATGCGTTGGAAAGCTAAGAGACATACGAATATGTTTGAAGAGACATGTAGACTCAGAAGTTCCCGGATCCTATCCGAAAATTTGATAAAAGTCGGATGAAATTCCAGACTTATAAAAAAGCTTCAACTCTTTGGCTACAATGCATCATTTTAGCCCTCCATACATGTATCATTCTCCCCCTGTTGAAAACTATTCGTCCCGAATCTTAAGAGTTGTTGATCACAACCTTCAAGTCTCTTGAGATGTCTCCAGGAATGAAATATTAAAACTAGGATCTATATAGAGAATTATATATTTTTTCTTTTTTCTCAACTACTAAAACAACAGTAAAAGATAATTGTTTCAAACACCTAAACCAAGGCTCTGATTACCAATTGATACGGAAGCCAAGATCCAAGAATTACCTTAAAATCTAGGAACCCTCTAGATCACAATTAATCTAGCAAACTCACTAATATGATCCGAGAAAACCCCAAACTCCACGTTCAGCAAACCAATAATAAAGCATGATCTTGATGTAGAAAATGAGATAGGATGAATTTGACTGTGGCGGTGTTGGATAGATTTGTCCTTGCACCCTCTTAATCGCAATTGAATAGGCAAACACCTGCAAACGGCACGAATCTCTCCGATGAATGGATGATGATGAGATAGATGTCGTAGGATATTTTGTCCTCGGCACCCTCTTAGACGCGATTATCTAAGCAAGAAACCTCAAGCGGCTCTAACCCACCCTCCTAGATGCAATTACCTGGGCAAGCAAGAGTGTGAAGATGATCTCCATTACAAGAACTTGATGAACTTACGTTGTAGAAGACTTCTGATACAAAAAATAACAAGGCAAATCTATCTACCTTGAAAATTAAATGGCCCATGGCCAAAGGTTTTTGCAACTCATAAATTCATGATGTTCTTCTTATTAATGAAGCAAATATGCCTTTAAATAGGCTACAAATGAAGAGTTCAACTTAAATTAGGAAAAGTAAACATAATAATAAAATAAAATAACATATTTTATCTAACCTAAAAAACTAATAAATAAATAACAAATCTAATCCTAAATCATCTAAATATCTTCATAAAGAATCCTAGATTAAAATTAAGTACAAATAATCAATAAAATTTTTGAAAATTCGTAATAAATAATATTTCCCGTAATAAATTTGTATAGAGATTTCTGCTCGCATAGTCTTCACTAAAACGGACATAACTTGAGCTCTCGACGTCGAATTGATGCGTTTCAAGATGCGTTGGAAAGCTAAGAGACATACGAATATGTTTGAAGAAGACATGTAGACTCAGAAGTGCCCAGATCCCATCCAAAAATTCGATGCAAGTCGGATGAAATTCCAGACTTATAAAACAGCTTCAACTCTTTGGCTACAATGCATCATTTTAGCCCCCCAATCATGTATCACATTACAAGTAAACACATATCAAAACAAGCTCACAAAGTCATTCAATCTAGGCAATGTTACAGGTATACAACATATACAAATCTGGCAGCATGTTTGTATATTTTCACTACACTTATCTATACTCTAATTCATGTAAAACAAGGCAAAATCAATGTCCTAAAACTGTTTACAAAACTGTCCCAAAACAATGTACAATTATCTAAACTGTTGTTACTAGGCAGTATGTAGTCTGTTCACTTAAACATGCATAACTTTCATTCTGTACGTCAGAATTTCAATTGGTTTACACCGTTGGAAAGCTAACTTAACTGTATTTATAACCATATAGGGCTTGCATTTTAGTTCTTTTCCAATTAATACAGTTTTTAACTTAAAGATGGGGTATTTTGCTACACTAGACAGTTTGCACCGTCCTTAGTGTTTCTTCTCTACAATTCATTGTACAATCCAGAATTTAGTACAGTTTTCTCCTAATGAATTTAGACATATCGAGGTGCTTTCCATAAAAATTTCATCCTTAAATTCCTTTTATACAATTTATGGTGATTTTCAAAGTTACTGCCCAGAACAGAGCATTCTGGGCAGATTACACTAGGTTGAGTTTCTAGTTTCATAACTCATTTTAACAAGGTTCTAACATGGCATTTCAATTCATTTTCATGTTCTTACATGTCTAGGTCAGTCTAATTCACCTAGCAATGTGCTTAAAATAGGGCATTATCATGTTCAATTCCAATTTGATATACTTGATCAACATTATACACCCAATTCATCAATTGAGCAGTCCATTACCTAATTTAACTAATTCAATTAGGTGCTTTCACATTTCCAGCAACTTATTTACTCAAATCAATCCTCAATTCATCTACCAACATGATCAAAATAGGGTTCTATATACATTTAGCCTATCCACATATTTTCTCTATCAAAACAGTCCCTAATCAAGACTGTTTTCAACCATATATATATTTCATTAGCAATTTAGCTACTAGAATTCAAATTTCAAGTTCTATTAGAAGCTAGCATGATCCTAACACATATAACAATAATCCAAATCAATCTAGGCAACAAGAACATCTTCAATTCAAGATTCAAGCAATCTATAACATATAAAGTCAAGCATTATACCTTCTCCAAGCTAAATTTGATCAAGGCTCAATCAAAAAGCATGAATTTGGAGATGATGTATAAAGCTTTTCTTTCCCCTTTCTCTCTCTACCAATCGGCCATGGAGGTTAATGGGAAGAAGATGATGAATTTTGTTCATTATTTCCCCCTAGCATGCAGTGAGTCATCCTCAATTTTGGCACATGTTCTCATCAAATGAGAACATGTGTCAAGGCCTTGATTTAATTTCAATTTTACATGCAATCTTCATAGCTTTGCATGTTCACAATTTCATCCTTCCATTTAAGCCTTCTAGTTTTAATTTCAATTCATTTTGGTTCTAATTTCACCTATTTGATCTTAAGGATAGCTAATGTTCATTTTTCTTTAATTTGATTACCACATATATTCAATTAGCCTATAGTTTAGATAGTGGTAACATTCCTAGGACAATTTTAGGGTGTTACAAGGACTATTTTGTAAAAAGGAATAAATTTTTAAGTACTTGTTTTGCTCACTAAATTGACAGACATTCAAACTTAAAATAATTTCTAAGCCAAAACCTTAAACCCCAAATATTTTTCTGAGTGTTTTGGTACTCAAAATAGCCAATTTGGTACAACATTATTGATTTGGCATATGGCATATCGATACGGTTTTTCGTTACAGGAAAACTATTTTATACTTAATGGCTATAGGGTACCGATACGCGTGTAAGCTTATCGGTACGCCTTATTAAACTTGGGAACCAAATTACTGTTGAGTATTGGTACAGCTTATAGAGTACCAATGCAAGGGTTAAAGATTTTCAAAATCTTTTCATTAAATGAGTTGATTGTTGCCTTGTCAGTCTATTGGAACCTTAAGTTTTGAAAAATGGTTATACGTACCGATATACTCTTAAGTGTATCGATATAGTTTTTCAAATAAATCCTCCAAGGATTCTAGTGAGCAAAATCGGTATCAATATCGTATGGATCGTACTGATACCCTTTCTAAAATGGTCACTTAGTACCGATACGGCTTCTTGTGTATCGACACCCCTTTGTTGCAATGACTATTTCTTCTTATGGCAGGTACCAATACGACTGCTCGAGTATCGATACCAGTGTTGCTAGACAACACTTATTGCGGGAAAAATGTAGCCCAACGCCTATAATCAGTATCCAACTACCCAAACAGTAAGAAATCAATGAAGAGGAAAATAATCAAGTCTTCAAAGCTTCTTCAACAACTATTCAACAAGTCTAAAGCATTCAAGCACACATCCAACATCTTTGAGCCTTTTATTGTTAAATCTTGTAAACTCACTTGAGTGATCTTAATTGTATTCTTTTTATTCAAGCGTTGGGGTTCTAGTGAGCCTAGAGTTGTACAAACACCCCATTCCCAGTCTGGTAGAGAACCTGGTCGGAAAGCGTTATCGAAAAAAGAATTCAGAGTTTGGAGATAGAAACGGAGTTCAGAAATTGTTCGGGATATTTTACTAGTTATTCTTAAAGCTTATCGAACTTATTCGTTACTAGTCTTATTAGAATTGGAGTCAATTTTAAACTTTTTTAAACTAAAAGGACTAGATCGTAAACTTTACAAATTAGCGATCCTAGTACGAATCCTTTATTACCAACTTGTAATTTAACTTATCAATTATTGATCTATGAAGTTTCGTTACTATCGGATATCGTTAACCTAACCAATTAGATTGTATAGTTATTAGTGACCAATTTGTAAATTGTCCAAATTTTGTTTTTATGCCTTATAACAGATTTAACTAACACCGTATCAATACCCTAAGGTTCGTATCGATACGTTAAGCCTATTTCCATATTCAAAGGATATCAAGCCCATACCGATACAACTAAGACCATTTTGATACCAGTTGACCCCGTACCGATACCTTTTTTCATCCCAAATTCTAGTGACCAAATTTTGTACTGATACAGCCAAACTGTATCGATATGCCCTGTTTGACTAAGGTTGACCAGACCAATTATGCAAGACTTGTATCGATACGCCATCAACCTAGCAAAAGTTTTCCAAATATTACCAAAATTTACCAACAATCCAATAAACAATAATTATAATAGTATGCAAATTTTTAAAGCATTTCGAATTCGTTTAATAGGATTTTACCATTTAGTGCATTAAGGCCCATTTTAACTAGTTTGCTAAGTCTAAAACACACCAACATGCACATACATCACCTAGACATGGTTAGGCTTATATAGGCACACCGAAATAGGTCATTACAACTTATCTAGCCTTATGCCACCTGACTAGGAGTTCGGAAACAAAAGTAAACATACATATGCTTGCAAAGTGAGTGACTTGCAACCGCAAAATACACGATCGATGTCTGAAAAACTTTAGGATCCTAAAATGTATGAGACACATATATGTTAGGCTTACATAGCCTAGTGAGGTAGTCATAACGAACGTAAAGCAATTAAATGACATGAATGGCATACTATAGACATGAATAATATAACATCATTCTCAAATATCATAATTACACTATTAATCACATAAGTCTCATGCTTAAGTCATTTATCATACTTTTACATAATCATAGCAAAGCTTAACACATTTAATTCCCTTGGACAATGTAACAATGGATACGCAGATTCCCCTTTACACCACACATATATCAGAAAATAGATCGTAGCCACATATAATGGAAAATAGGCCGTAGCCTTGAGTCGTAGCTCCAGATAGTATCCCTTACACAATCCATCCTTATCTCCACCACATATAGGCCATAGCCCCGGACCGTAGTCCAATCCCTTACTTATACGAGCTCAAATAACCCTATAGCATGCCAACTGTATCCAAAACTCACAAATGTCCAAGGTTACACATATTTCATAATATAGCTTACCTTTATGCCCGTAGGCCATTGCATATCGGAATCGGAATTGAGCCTTAGCTCCATATAACGTATCATATCATATACGTATCATATCATAACATATTCATAGCGTATTCATAGCATACTCATATCGGATTCACATATAGCATATTCATAGCATATTCATATCGGATTCATATATAGCATATTCATAGCATACTCATATCGGATTCACATATAACATATTCATAACATATTCATATCGAATTCACATATAGCATATTCATTGCATACACATATCGGATTCACATATAAAATATTTTAAACATGAACTTACCCATATCGACCGTATCGAAGACTTACCATGCTAGCTATTAGCATCCACACATGTTTGATCTATGTGAGCCTTTAAACAAAATGCAATTACAACATAAACGAATGCATCGGGATGGCTCATTTCCTATTCCTTGACATTATTACACTCACCTTGATTACGAGGTTCTTGGATTATAACTCTCTGTGCCTAGCTTTCTTTGGAGATGACAATGGACCATTCTCCACTATTTGAGAGAGTTGTGGGCTCTCAAATGGAGTATCAAAATCAAATGAAGGTCGAAGGTTGAACCGAGGTGCTAGCTTGTTAGAAGACAAGAGCGAGATTTGAAGTTCGGGAGGTCAAAGGCAAAATATGAAAGCTTTCTTTTTCCCATTCATTTTAAGGGAGCCAAACTTAATTATTAACTCACCTACTTAGCAACCAATAGGAAGCTTACCTTCCTTTAAGGGTTTGCTAAGTCCGATTTACAATCCTTTCAAATGCCATCCCTTATGGCTATAGGATAATCATTTGCTTTCTTGATCTGAGGAATCCCAAGTGAAGGTGTGGCAATAAGCAGGTGAATCACCACCTACTCCATTTTCTTCAATTTAGGCTTTAAACATATTTGAAATAGGGGACCTGTATCGATACACTCATGACCCTATCGATATGCCCTCGCTAAAATAGGTAAGTTTGTTATTGGCAGTTAGACCGTATCGATACTGACTTGACCGTATTGGTATGCCTAGCTCCGAATTTGCAATTTGGCTTTGAATTTCATACAAGGAAGACTTAAACTATTCAAATGGGACCAAAATGTGATTTCATTATAATGGAAAGGTACAAAGGTCAACTTTTACATCATTTTGCACATCGGATTCAAAATTTCTGGTCATCGGAACCAAATTCTGACTAGGCCAATTTTAGGGATGTGATAACTCTCCCCCATAAGAAAATTCTTCCTCGAATTTTCACATCAAGCAAAGAAGTGTGGATACTTCTTTTGTATGGTTTCTTCTGGTTCCCAAGTTACCTTTTCAACCGAGTGGCTTCTCCAAAGCACTTTCACTAAGCGCACAGACTTGTTCCGAAGTCTCTTGACCTCTCGTGCGAGGATCTGCACAGGTTCTTCCTCGTACGTTAGATTGGATTGAATTTCTACAGATTCTGGATCATTCACGTGGGAAGGATCTGACCGGTACTTGCGTAACATAGATACATGAAAGACGTTGGGAATCTGACTTAACTTCTCGGGGAGGGCTAATTGATACGCAACATGCCCAACTTTTTCGATCACCCCGAATGGGCAAATGAAACGAAGACTTAACTTCCTTTTTTTGTCGAAACGAATGATCTTCTTCTACGGAGACACTTTGAGGAAAGCCTTCTCACCAAACTCGTACTGGATATCTCTTCTCTTCAGACCAGTATAGGATTTTTGTCGGTCGAAGGAAGCCTTAAGTCGATCACGAATAATGGTTGTCCTTTCTTTAGTTTCCCGAAGTAAGTTAAGAACTAGCATCTTGCCTTCACCGAGTTCAGTTTAGCAAAGAGGAGTTCTACATCTTCTTCCATATAGAGCTTCGTACGGAGCCATTTGGATTGAAGCTTGATAACTGTTGTTGTAAGCAAATTCGACCAAGGGTAGGGATTTCTCCCACGTATCCCTAAAGTTGTTGATAACACAGGCTCAGAGCATATCTTCCAGAATTTACAAGGAAGAATCATAATTCATATAGGTTACTTATACTCACGAATCGAAGGAAGATATAAGGTTACCTGAATAACCCTTTCGGATTGAACGTTGGTCTGAGGATGGAAAGCAGTGCTTAAGTGCACTTAAGTTCCCAAAGCCTCTTGTAGGGTTCTCCAAAACCATGATGCAAAGCGTAGATCACGATCGAAAATGATAGATACTGGAACTCCGTGTAAACGGATGACTTTACAGATGTATAGCTTTACGAGCTTAGGCAAACTGAGGTCCATTCTCACTGGAAGAAAATGAGCAGACTTAGAGAATCGGTCCACAATGACCCAAATAGCATCATTCCTCTTTGGAGTCACAAGCGGACCACATACGAAGTCTATCGTGATACGCTCACATTTCTATTGTGAAAGCTCGATAGGTTGTAGAAGACTAGTAGGCACCTTGTGCTCGGCTTTGACTCGTTGGCAAGTCAAACACCTAGTCACAAAGTTTATGATCTCATTCTTCATACCAGAACACCAATATAGATCTTTTAGATCTTTGTACATCTTGATAGCTCCCGGATGAACAAAGAAATGGCTAGAATGAACTTCACTTAGAATTTGATTCCGAAGATCATCATTATCGGGCACACATATACGGTTGCGGAAACATAACAAGCCTTCAAATTCATACCAAAGTCAGGATCTGTGTTATCCTTGACCTTAGCAATAAGAGGTTGTAACTCCTCATCGACTTCTTGGAGTGCTTTAATTCGGGATACAATGGTTGACTAAACTCTCAGTTCGGCCAACAACTTACCATGCTTCTTGAGTCGAAAATGAGCGTTCAAATGTCTCGTATAGGGAATAGGTTTCGACTAAGAGCATCAGCTATGACGTTGGCTTTACCAGGATGGTAATCAATAACCAAGTCGTAATTTTTTAGAAGTTCCATCCACCTATGCTGACAGAGATTCAACTTTTTCTAAGTCAAAAGATACCTCAAACTTTTGTGATCAGTGTACAAATAACACTTTTCACCATACAGATAGTGTCTCCAAATCTTCAAGGCAAAAACAACAGCTGCTAATTCTAGATCATGTGTCAGATAGTTTAGCTCGTGTGGTTTGAGCTGACGTGAGGCGTAGGCAATGACCTTTCATTCTTGGATCAATACACAACCTAATCCCAGGTGGGATGCATCACTGTACATAGTGAAGTCTTTACCTGACTCAGGTTGCACCAAAACATGAGCATGAGTAAGGACTTGCTTAAGCTGATAAAAACTCCTTTGTTGATATACTATCCACAAAAAATGAGTGTCTTTACGGAGAAGCTTCGTTAAGGGTGCAGCAATCAGTGAGAACCCTTAACGAATCTAAGGTAGTAGTTGCAAGGCCCATAAAACTACGAACTTCTTCAACATTCTTCGGAGGAATATAATCAAGTATTGCTTGAATCTTCTTTGGGTCAACTTGAATTCCCACAGAAGAGATCACATGGCCTAGGAAGGATACTTCGGATAGCTAGAATTCATATTTGCTGAACTTGGCATATAGTTGCTTTTCCCGGAGAGTCTAAAGCACAATCTGAAGATGTTCTTTATGAGCAGTGGCATCTTTTGAATAGATCATAATATCATCTATGAACACCACCACGAACTTATCTAGATAAGGTCGAAACACATGATTTATCAAGTCCATAAAGGTTGCAGGTGCATTTGTAAGCCCAAATAACATTACTAGGAATTCATAGTGGCCATATCCAGTTCGGAAGGCAGTCTTTGGATTGATCAAAGAGATCATCAATCCTTGGTAACATATACTTGTTCTTGATTGTCACCTTGTTCAACTGCCGATAGCCAGTGCATAAGCGCATTGATCCATCTTTCTTCTTTACAAACAAAACAGGTGCTCCCCAAGGTAAGGAACTCGGTCAGATGAACCCCTTATCCAAAAGGTCTTAGATTTGGGCCTTTAGTTCTCTTAACTCCACCGAGGTCATCCTGTATGGAGTAATAGAGACCGGAGTAGTCCCAGGTTGCACTTGTATCCTAAATTCCACTTCTCGAGTAGGAGGGAGTCCTGGAAGTTCACCAGGGAACACATCGAAAAACTCTTTCACTATGGGCACATTCTCGAGCTTTGGATCTTCTTTAGACTCGATGGCACACATAAGAGTCTTCTTAGGCTCGGGTTTGAATTTCATCAAGGTTATGCTTTCCTTACTAAGTCCACGGAGATATAACTTCTTCTTATAACAGTCCACCCACGCTTGGTGTTCAGCTAGCCAACCAAGGCCTAGGATAAGGTCAAACTCATGAAAGGGCAAGGCCATCAGATTGGCCGAAAACAGGATCTCTTAGATCCTCAAAGGACAAGCTTTACAAACCTATCGAATAACCATACTATCACCTAACGGATTAGAAACAACCATCTCAGAAGTAACAAGTTCAGATTCTAAAGCATACTTAGTAATCAACGGTTCACTAATGAAAGAGTACGTAGAGCCTGGATCTATCCTCCTGCTCACGACCCCAAACATGGTACATCTGGGCTGAAGTCTGAAGGTCTCGACTAGCCAGATGGGCATTGGTGTTGCGAGGTCTCCCCGTAGATCCAGACTACATATGCTTTGCTCTTCTCCCCTTACTAGGGTTATTTTGAGAAGCCACGATAGTTGGGGCATTTGGATTCTACGGACACTGTCTGATGAAGTGGCCAGATTCACCAAAAAGATAGCACGATCCAGATTGTCTACGAAACTGCCCTGGGTGCCTTTTCTGGAAGAAGTTACATAGAGGAATCTGGGAACCCTTCGCAGAACCACCCGTACTATCCACTGAAGCTGTACGAGAAACATATGTTTATGTAGGCTGAAATTATGGCACATAGCTCGATCGTGGCAACTGTTGAAAAGTGGCAGACTTTTGGTCCCACTGCCTTCACTTCTTCTATGGCATAGGAGGCTTTGTATCATCACAGAATCTCTTATCAGATCGAGCTTGATTCTCTTTCCTCTTTTCAGAAGCCTTCTGGGAGGCTTCAGTAGAAATGGATAGGTTGGCAAGCATTTGGAAGTCCTCTATCTCCAGAGCAACGAAGAGAGGATGTAATTTGTCACAGAGGCTGTCAATGAACATTCGACACTTCTCCTTTTATGTGCGGATGATCTCAGTACCATATCTTGCGTACCTGTAGAAGTTGTGGATGTACTGCTCCACAGGTCTTCCTCCTTGTCTCAGATGGAGGAATCTCTTACGCCTTTCAGCGGTATAATGGTCACTGGTGTACTTTTTGTGGAAATCTTGAAGGAAAAAGTCCCACGTAATCCTGTGCTCAGGCACGGTAAGTGTCACGGTGTCCCACCAACTCTGTGCTTCTTCGGTGATCAAAGCCAAGGAATATTCTATCTTGTGCTCCTCAGAGCACCTCATTTTCTTGTTCAGCACTTTCAGAGTATTCTCCAGTTAGTATTCCATGATCTCAGGATTATCCAAGTCCTGGCCGGTGAAGGTATAAACCAGATATTATTTAAGCTTGTTGATAGGGGCTCAGGAAACAGACGGAGTTGCCTCAACAAGCTGAGGGAGTGGTTCTTGTCGGAGGGACACAACCACTTGTTTGATCATGTCGGCCATCGACAGCAAATACTCCTGCTGAGCCGGAGGCATTGGCGGAGGATGAGGTAGGTCGTTCTACCCCACTTATTTAGGGCTTGCTGTGGGCCTCAGATTATCCCCCTGAGTCGAGGAGGAACCAGGATTGGGTTCATTCATAGCGCATCGATCAGTAGGCGCATACATATTCGGATCTAATTATACAAAAAAATTGAATCGTGTAAGTTGCAAGTCACAGATATCATAAATAAATAACTCCTAGGTGGCATAAGTACATACAGACTCGTAATGGGCTTCGGTTTAGTCCTAGAATCGACTAAACCTAGGCTCTAATACCACAACTGTAACACCCCATTCCCGGTATAGTAGAGAACCGGGTCAGAAAGCGTTATTAGAAAACAAATTCAAAGTTCGGAGATGGAAACGAAGTTTAAAATTTTTTTGGGATATTTTACTAGTCATTCTTAAAGATTATCGAACTTATTTGTTACTAGTCTTATTAGAATTGGGGTTAATTTTAAACTTTTTTAAACTAAAAGGACTAGATCATAAAATTTACAAATTAGCGATCCTAGTCCGAATCCTTTATTACCAACTTGTAATTAAACTTGCCAATTATTGATCTGTGAAGTTTCGTTACTATCGGATATCGTTAACCTAACCAATTAGAATGTATAGTTATTAGTGACCAAATTGTAAACTGTCCAAATTTTGTTTTTATGCCTTATAATAGATTTAACTAACACCGTATCGATACCCTAAGGGCCGTATCGATACTCTAAGCCTATTTCCTGATTCAAAGGATATCAAGCCCGTACTGATACAGCTAAGACCGTATTGATACCAGTTAACTGTGTTGACCCCGTACCGATACGCTCTAAGACCGTATCGATACCATTTTTCATCCCAAATTCTAGTGACCAAATTCTATACCAAAATGTCCAAACAGTATCGATACGCCTAGTTGACTAAGGTTGACCAGACCAATTACGCAAGGGCTGTATCGATACACCATCACCCGTATCGATACTCCCTGACCTGTAATGATAGGTTTTTACTAGTTTTGAAGTGAATCAACCTAGCAAACATTGTCCAAATTTTACCAAATTCTACCAGTAATCCATTAAATAATAGTTCTAATAGTATGCAAATTTTTAAAGCATTTCGAATACGTTTACTAGTATTTTACCATTTAGTGCATTAAGGCCCATTTTAACTAGTTTGCTAAGTCTAAAACACACCAACATGCACATACATCACCTAGACATGGTTAGGCTTATACACGCACCAAAATAGGTCATTACAACTTATCTAGCCTTATGCCACCTGACTAGGAGTTTGAAAACAAAAGTAAACATACATATGCTTGCAGAGTGAGTGACTTGCAACTGCAAAATACACGATCGATGTCCGGAAAACTTTAGGATTCTAAAATGCATGAGACACACATATGTTAGGCTTAGATAGCCTAGTGAGGTAGTCATAACAAACGTAAAGCAATTAAATGACATGAATGGCATACTATGGACATGAATAACATAACATCATTCTCAAATATCATAATTACACTATTAATCACATAAGTCTCATGCTTAAGTCATTTATCATACTTTCACATAATCATAGAAAAGCTTAACACATTTTAATTCCCTTAGACAATGTAACAATGGATACACAGATTCCCCTTTACACCACACATATATTAGAAAATAGGCTGTAGCCACATATAATGGAAAATAGGTTGTAGCCTTGAGCCGTAGCTCCAGATAGTATCCCTTACACAATCCATCCTTATCTCCCCTACATATAGGCCGTAGCCCCAGACCGTAGTCTAATCCCTTACTTATACGAGCTCAAATAACCCTATGGCATGCCAACTGTATCCAAAACTCAGAAATGTCCAAGGTTACACATATGTCATTATATAGCTTACCTTTATGCCCGTAGGCCATAGCATATCGGAATCAAAATTGAGGCTTAGCTCTATATAACGGATCATATCATATACGTATCATATCATAACATATTCATAGCATATTCATATCGGATTCACATATAGCATATTCATAGCATACTCATATTAGATTCACATATAGCATATTCATATCGGATTCACATATAGCATATTCATAGCATACTCATATCGAATTCACATATAACATATGCATAGCATATTCATATCCGATTTCACCTATACCATATACATTTCATATGCATATCAGATTCACATATAGCATATTTCAAACATAGTACATGAACTTACCCATATCGACTGTATCAGAGACTTACCATGCTAGCCGTTAGCATCTACACATATTTGCTCTATGCGAGCCTTTAAACAAAATGCAATTATAACATAAATGAATGCATCGGGATGGCTCCTTGCCTATCCCTTGACACTACAACACTCACCTTGATTATGAGGTTCTCGGATTGCAACTCCGTTGTGCCTAGCTTCCTTTGGAGATGACAAGGGATCCATCTCCACTATTTGAGCGAGTCGTGGGCTTTCAAATGGAGTATCGAAATCAAATGAAGGTCGAAGGTTGCACCGAGGTGCTAGATGAGCTCAAGCTTAAAGATGGAAATGGTGGTGTGAGCTTGTTAGAAGAAAATAGTGAGATTTGAAGTTCGGGAGGTCAAAGGCAAGAGATGAAAGCTTTCTTTTTCTTATTCATTTTAAGGGAGTCAACCTTAATTATTAACTCACCTACTTAGCAAACAATAGGAAGCTTACCTTCCTTTAAGGGTTTGCTAAGCCCAATTTACAATCCTTTCAAATTCCATCCCTTATGGCTATAGGATAATCATTTGCTCTCTTGATCTAAGGAATCCTATGTGAAGGGGTGGCAATAAGCAGGTGAATCACCACCTACTCCCCTTTTTCTTCAATTTAGGCTTTAAACAGATTCGAAACAAGGGACTTGTACCGATACACTCATGACCGTATCGATATGCCCTCGCTAAAATAGGTAAGTTAGTTATTGGCAGTTAGACCATATCAATACTGGCTTGACCGTATCGGTACGCCTAGCTCAGAATTTGCAATTTGGCTTTGAATTTCATACAAGGAAAACTTAAACTATTCAAATAGGACCAAAATGTGATTTCATTATAAAGGAAGGATACAAAGGTCAAATATTACAACATTTTGCACATCGAATTCAAAATTTTCGGTTATCGGAACCATATTTCGACTAGGCAAGTTTCAAGGATGTGACAATAAACCTTAAGAAGTTGTAAGGTTATCTCTTTGAGCCTCAAAAGGAAAGAAAATCTAGTGGATTTGAGAAATCCTTAGTGTAGATAGCTAAGGTAGTGGATATAAACCTTGTTGAGAAGGTTGAACCACTATAAATCTTGTGTCCCATTTTTTATTTCCTTTCCGTTTGCTTCCACCAATTTTTATTTGCCAATTCACCCGCTCTTGGCCATTTACATTGATTGTTCATCCCAACAGAGAGGATTCACCTTAATCCGCTATTACAATCCTTTATTTACCAAACATAAAAATTAACAGATTTGAGTAGTCAAACCTCTAAAAATGCTTCAAACTTCTAATTTTAGCTCAAAAAGGTGTTTACCAAATAGCGCCGATACCTAGTTAATATAACATAGGACCTAAGTAACCCCTTGACTCGGTTTAGATGCAAGATCGAACCGAGTGAGCTATATTGGGTTTGCCGAAACAAACCTATAAAGATTTAACTTGAATTACGTCATTTTTTCCTTTTATCTTATCTAGATGCAACATTATCACCTATAGTGTGCATACTGGTAGAGGGTGAAATATCAACTCAATCGGGCGTTGAATCGACATCAAATTGCACGCAATTACAATTTAGGGACCAAATTTCAATTTTGGAAAATTATAGGGACTTAATCCATTTTGAAGTTACCAGACCTTAATTAGTCAAGTACATGCTCATATGTCAAAATCTAGCTTCAAACGACCATCTAAACTCATTCGATTGCATACATAACATTCTGGGACCAAAACGGAAGAATATAAAACTTAGACCACACTTTAACTAACAAAACAGACACTCGTATCGATATACAAGCAGGTGTATCAGTACACGTGCACCAACTCAAAATTTTAGATTCCAGTAGCTCAAAATTGTACTAATACATACTCCCCCTGCCGATATGCCATGCCTAAAATCAAAGACTTGTATCAAACACCAATATGCGTACCGAAACCCAGGCTCAGATTAAGCCTACGCGTATCGATACACCATTACGCGTATCGAAACACCTAGACCTGAAATGTCCATTTTTGCTAGTTTTTCATACTTTCATGAATTTAAACTCATTGTAACATGCCTCAAACATATACACAATTACTCTCAAGATCAAACCACATCAAAACATCACAGAAACAAGATCATAACATGACATCACACTTCAATTGAAAGTCTAAAGGCATGCTTCCTAGAAAACAAGCCAATCATCATACCAAATATAAATCCAAAGCAATAACCAAATAAGAAAGGCCAATTACAACTTTAATACAACATAGTAGACTTGCTCAAATAGGGAGTTTAGTAAAAACCTTTCCAAAACAACAATGAACCACATTGCCTTTATTACTACTAGTCTAGTTTGAAACCATACATTCAAAAGCTGAAGTCATTGGATTTCCTTTGCTTGCTCGCTGCTCCAACCTTTAGTTCTCTGTATTGATGGATAAAAAGAGCGTAAGCACACTAGGCTTAGTGAGGAGTGCTCAAACAACACACCATCAATGCATTTAAAACCATTTTCCAAACCACATTGAAAACACCATTTCAATCATCTTACAATACTTCATGCCTTGAAAACCATGCATTTAACATTTCCAAAAACTAGCACATTAAGCCATATGCTACATGTATTATAGACTAACAGCAAATCCCATTTGCTAACCCTCAATTTAAGCCTTCTCATGCAAAAAAATACATATGCAAAGCTTAAAGAGTAAACATGTATAAACATACATTATCCATCAACATGATACATTAACAATTATATTGGCTTTCAAGTGATCATAAACCAAGCTCACTTTCTAAAATATTACATCGGATACACGAATTCAACAAGCGTCCTCTCAACACTTCATGCCATCTCAACCGAAATTAAGGTACACTCACAATCGGGTACTATCATAATCCATCTCATCGATTAGACGCATAATCCACTAACGGGAGTTTTCGGTACCATATAACCCCTCAACCGTTAGGGTACTCGTGGTGGAGTATTCGGTACACATAAACCCCTCAACACCCAAGGTGACTTAATTATAGCGCACTATCAATCCTATGGCTGGCCAACTATATCAGATAACATTTTTAACCACATCACTTGCCAATATAATTCATTATTAACCATGCACCTCACTGTTTTTACATACATCAACTCAAAACCATTTTTAGAGCATCAAACCATGCTTTAACAAGTACAACTTTTACTTACATGGATCATTTCCAAATGCATCCATCATCATTATACGATCAAAAACAATACAAAACATACTTTAAATCATGCTTAAACAATAGGTACCATGTCATTCAAAACAAGTGCATAAAACCAATTTCATTAAAGCATGACTGAGAGAGAATTATCACCATACTTACTTCTGAGTTTAAACCAGCATTTCAAGCTAAGTTTAAACCCCCAAATCATAACCTTTAAACCATTTCAAAGATGAAATCCACGTTCTCACTCATCGATAATGCAAAGCCTCATTCGCCGATGCGAATCACTCCTCCAAAGCTTCTGAAGCAATGTTACAAGCTTGAGGATCAACCTCCCCTGATTTTACCACATAAAATAGGGGATTCAATGCATCAAAATGCATTCATAAACCAGCCACAACAAATCAACAACAATCCACTTCAAATTCTAGCCGAAAACTGAAATCAACATCAAACATCTTCCAAACTTAACCCAGCCAAAACATAAAGGTTTAATCTATCAATTATCTTCAATGTACATCCGAAAACAACCTCACATCAACCTTATATCTCTAGCATACATTAAACCTCCACAACTCCTCAAAAACACATAACTAGGAGATTCACCTAGCTTCGGGATTCCAATGTTAAATCCAACTTATTAACATTATAAAACATCAAAATCATAATTAAAATCAATCAAGAAATTAGTAAAATAGATCCAATTCAAAATTCACATAATCTCATCAATTAAAACTTGATTAAACCAATTTATATAATTAAATCATCAAAACTCATTAGAAAACATATATAAAGGATCAAATACTTGGGAATTTCAGTAAAGAACCAATCATTAGAGGAGAAGAACGAACCTTACCTCTAATGGATGAATTCCCTCTCAATTGGATGTTTTACTCTTGAAAACAAAGGAAATCCATGAGATTTTGGAAAACAAGATTGAAGAATCCATTAGAAATTAAAAGTTTAAGGAATCAAGAGCATTACCTGAAATCTTTGATGAAAAAGGGAGTTTTTGGATAGGAAATTTTGAGAGAAAATTTGAGAGAAAGAAAGTTACGTCAAAATTGGTTTTTAAGAAATAACCACCTTATCTTTTATCAAATCCCTTTAATTCTTAATTAAAGCGCATTAAAATAATCTCAATTAAGAGAAAACTCTGATAAAAACATTTAGGTAGAATATATCCTTAAAGATTCTAAGTTTTGATCCTTTTACAAAACAATCACTAAATATAGTTTTCATTCTTTACATTTTGGTCACTAGCCAAAGCGTCTAATTTCTAAAACCCATTTTTCAAAATTGACTTTACCAAAAATATCTATATACTAAATAATGATTTTTAGATATTTTCCCAAATATTTTCTCACTCAAAAATATTTAATCCATTTTAATCTCGAATCTCTAATCCCGACCCATCAAATTGTCTACCCAGTCTAAAAAACTACTAGGCCCAAAATTGGGGCATTACAACCTAGTTACAAGGACATTAAAATAGCTCGAGATTATATATTATTACTTAGGCTAAACAGTAAAATAAGTGCTAAAATTATATCATTTTTCTCCGATAGATGTCTGAACTAAATTTTGAGTCAAATAGGGGCCTAACGTTTCATTTTGTGACCCATTTAAGGTTTTTCCGTCATTGATTGTTAAAAAAAATTGTCATCCAATTAGAATATTACACATGGTCTTTTTATATTTTTAATTTTTGAATTTCTTTAAAACCTCTCAAAGTTTTAATTTCTTTTAATCAAACCCCCAAATCACATCTCTCTCATCGTCTGACGTCCTTCACAAGTCAGTGGTTCTATAACGACATGAACTTTGGGTTAGTGAATAGGGTCTCAGACCCAATCTATGAGCCTTTATTTTGAAGCCGAAGTTGAGGTTGTTATGTTGGGCCCATTATATTGAGGAAGAATGTTTGAGTTTTAAAAGGGGATAGATAAGAGAAAAAAGAGGATAAATTATGTTGGAGAGAGAAAATAGAAAATAGGGAGAGTTTGAAGTTCGATCTACCACCGTCCAAGCATCCATTTGCAACACCTCCGGCACTGTTGGAAAGATCTCGCCGAGATGAGTTCACTGGTGGTCCTTAAGTCACTGTTGCCGTCGTCGTTCACCGAGGATAGGGGAAACAAGGTTTAGGGGCTTGAAAAGAGGTGGTTCCGATGACTAAATTACGAAATAGAGGTCACAAGTGTTTTTATTAGCGTCGAGATATGAGCTCGTCGCCATCGTCTGACCACCGGATGACCTCTCTGGTGCAACCCGTATGAATGGGCGTGTGTCTGCCCAGAGGAGTACGCCATGCTTCAATGCACTACGCCACACCAGAACTTGCTCTACCGTATGCATGTGAGCTCGCTCATATAGGATCCCGCTCGGCTGGGTGCCCTTGCTCCTTGCCGCACCAGATAACTGCCCACGGGTGCTCACTGGTTACTCTACACAGAGCCGCACCAGATCTCTAGGCTGTTGACCAACATTGACTATAGTTGATAGTGTGTTGACCAGTGTTGACCGGCCCTTGACTTTTTCTATGGGACCCTATCGAGCGTTTCTCAATCTCTTGAGTCCATTGGCGTGGTCCGTTTCTCTAAATTCAAACATGGTATGCTATTTTTACACATTTGACCTTGTGAATTGAATAGGGGATGAATGAAATTAATGTATTTTCATATTCGTTTTTATAGGAGGATTATTCAGGATCAGATATTAGACCAAATGGGTAATCAGGAAGATTATATGAGGATTTATCACTAATTCTTGAGGTTAGGATACCTCGAACTCCCATTGTTTTATGAGCATCATAAATGTGATTACTTTGCTTTCAGTATCTGCAAAATAGATAGACGATGAATAAGCATAAGTAGAAACTAGTGTTATAAGACTCGATATTTATGAGATGCATGATGATGTTGTGAATATGTTTAGACTTGTGGTGGCTTTAGAGATTGTGTAAGGTCATCTAAGATGCTCGTATAATTACTTGATGATTGTTTGATTGATTGGTAATTGTGATGCTTTATATGTTTGTTTGAATAGATTAATGTATTCGATGGAATTTGAGTAAATGATGAATAATGGTAATATTCGAATAAATGATTATGAAGCCGATAATTAACATTAATTGAATGAATGCGTTAGTAAACAAACCCTAATGACTTTCATAAGCTTTAAGGATTGAATAAGCGTTGTAATATCCAAATTTAAGGAAATTTTATGAATCCGTGTATAGGGTATCAGTACAAGACTTGGTTGTATCTGTATGTGATTAGGGGTCGTATCGGTACAAGTCGACCCGTACAAGTACTTGTGGAAATTAAAAATTTCTAGTAAGTAGTTATAGTATCGGTACGCATGTGAGTACCGATACCTGGGGTACCATATTGATACTCGTGTTTAAGTATCGATACTTGATATGCTAAATAAGCAATAACTGTAAATTAAGGGTGGAAATTGATGTGTATATTAATAATTGAATTAAGCCTTAATAAATGAGTTAGCAAGAATTAATGGAGGTAATAAATGAGATTGATTATATACTTATCCATAATGTATTAACAACTTGGTAATGTAAAATAAATGATGTGATGACGTTTAGCAACGATATGGAGATTCTTGGGATAACGTTGCTTGTATTCTAGATAGGTATTTGATTGGTTGAGTCTTCTTGACTGATGGGATCCAGATAACCTAAAAAAGAGTGTTGCAACACCATTGTTAGAGATACTAAATGGAGGTTACTGATGCTATGTGACCCGGGCCTCATCTGAAGATACTCGATGAGGGATTTTGAGCATGGTGTGTGTCTTGATACTAGGTGACCCAACCTCACCAGAGTGTCATGCTCGAGGTGAGATTCAGAGCAAATGTGTATGTTTTGATGCTATATGACCTGACCTTACCTAGGGTGTATTTTTTGATGCTTTATGACTCGGTCTCACCCAGAGTGTATGTTCCGATGCTACGTGATTGGCCTCACTATAGAGATGTTGTTATTGATATTTGCTTTTGCCTAGATGATCTGTTGAGATCTCGGGCATGGTTGGGCCTTGTGTGCCATATATAATGTATTGCTATGTTGAGAGCATGTGTTTAAGCGACTAGTAATAGCGCCACATGTTTATTTATCTCTCATTATTGCTCGTACTAGCTTGTATGCTTATGTTTATTATTAGCATGAATTATAGTAGAGTAGATGTTGTAATCTCAACGCTCAAAATCGTTGTTTCCGTACGTAGGTTGATCATTGGATTATGGGATCGAGGAGCACTATTAGTATGAGATTCTAGTATGTGGTGATATCTAGAGTACGATACTTATATTTAGTGTGCTATATAGTCCTAGGAACTTACATGGCCGAGTCTGTAATTCTCACTTTTGAATTTGTGTTAACCAAGTCAAATATTTAAATGTTTTAAATTAAAGTGGAGTTCTTTTGTAACGATTTAAATTGTGTATCCATGTTTTCAACTAATTAGCTTTTAATGTTATTAAGAAATACCTTGTTGGGCTGAATCTAGTTTGAGAAATTTTATGTTTTTAGGTTGGGTTTGAGGCTCAAATGTGACATTCGGGCCAAAGGTGTTACATTTAGTGGTATTAGAGTTTAGTTTTAACTGGTTTTAGGAAACCCCGAGGTGGTATAGGTATTTTAGTAAGCTTTCTAGTCAATACAATCCCTTAAATTAAGTTCGTACTTCTTAAGACTGGAATCATGATGGTGCGTCTAATGTTGTGACGCTGAAATGGTTACGACCGTGGTCGAGAGGGTCGAGTTAAGTATTGAACCGCTGATGGGAGCAATTTCGAGGGTGAGGTCGCCCCAGACCGTTGAGACGCGAGCTAGTTGAATGATGTTGTAGTCGTTCCGAAGTCTTCAGATACATTGTGAGAGCTTGTGGCAAAGAATCTTCATCATTATACGTGAATAACATTTATGAAGCAAATATAGATAACCTACTCTCAAAATCGATTAGTGGATGCACGTTGGGTAAATAACCCATTTTTCGTGTAAAAAGAGTCTTGTTGATACTTGGGAAGTATTGTTGCCTCCTCAAGGGCATTTCTCAGAGATAGTGGAATTGGGATCAACTTGCTCGTTAGAGTGTGGCTGAAGTTAGACGTTCTATAGGTTTGAGAGAGCTACCATCTTAAGAGTTGTTGTACCTTGGAAATTACTTCAGTTAATTAAGCGCGATGCTAGCCAGTAATGTCGAAAATTGTGCTTAAGACTTTGAGACCTCAAGGGAACCCAACCTTTGGTAACTGGAATGTTGAACCGTTTCCCTTCTTCCGTGATTTTCGTAGTGGTTGTTTAGAGAATGGCACGATATGGTTGTGAGACATGTTTGACTATTTAGTAGATGCCAATGTGTGTAGTTCGATGCTCATGAGCTTTTGAACTTTCAGAGTGTTTTTTATGCTTCTTGGAGGAGTCGTTAGGACTCTCACTTTCAAGAATATGAGTGGATGTTGAGGTAAGGCTGAGTTGGACGCTAGTGCCCATCGCCCTTGTCAGAGGATATCGACCTAGTTGAGAAAGTTAGAGGTTTAGTTGCGAAGGTGCAACTCGAATGAGGTTTCTTTTGTCTAAATGTTTTCGTCAAGGGAGAACCGAGCTTGTTCGCTAGTCAAAAGTTGGATCGTTAGGGATGATGCTTAAGCCCTTAATAGTTTGTTAAGTGACAGTGAAAAACCGTTACGTGTCCTCTAAGGTGAATGAGTCGTTTACCTGATTGTGAAGTACCCGTGTATTTTTCTAGGATTGGTTCGAGAACAAGATGGTTACGGTTAAAGTGTTAGAGGCTTTTAGTTTTGAAATGAATTGTAGAATGATGATTTCTCTCTTTAGGGAGTGTCGCAGTAACGTTGATGCCTATAGTGAAGTTTGAGGTATTTTAACAATGATAGGGTGGGGGTCACCCTATTGTCTCTTGAATGTTAGTTTGATGCTTTGCGTGATGCGTGTAAATTGATAAGGAATATGGAAATATGAGCATTGATGAGATAATGACCTTGTGTGAGGGAAAATCTAGTTACCGTGTAATCAGATAAGGAAACAAGGGTTGAGACTTCATGAATGCTTTTGATTTGCATCACAGTTTCCTTTGGGCGAGTTGAGGAACATTGATGGAAACCCGAGCTGCGTGAGATCGTATTGTTGTGACAATGGTGCTGAGTCGATTAGAGTTAAATAATATTTTGAAACCTTCGAGGATGTTTTGCTATATTGCAGGGTTGTGTTTTGTTCTAGAAGAGGGAAAGATATGCCTACCCTAACAGTGTGAAAGTTTGGGCACTTGATCTTAAGAATTTGAGATTTGGAAAGTGACGTGAGTCGAAGTAATTGAGAACTGATGATCGTGTGATTGATCACCACCTAAGCAAAGTGAACTTGATAAGTGATAAATTGTACGGATTTAGTTTGGTTTGGAGTATCATGTTGCCCGTGTGGGGCGATCAAGGATTAACAAGGATGGTTGTGTGATGGAGTACTGATACTAGCTCTATGTGGTACTAGTACTTGTTTCAATTGGTGTCAGTATTGATCGGCCAGTGCCGATACCCGTGTGGTTTAATTGTTAAGCTTCATGTTGAGATTAGTTAGTTTTGAAAGCCGTGTGATGTAGCGGTTGCTTATATTTATGTGGGCTCAGTGTGATGGTTGAATTTTAGGTCTGATGATTTTTTATGAACTTTGAAATCTTGTTGTGGGTGTTTTAGAGAAAAATATGTGAAGGTAAAAAAATTCTGCCTATATAGTATAGTGGTTAGTATATGGTGAATTTTGAGAGCAACAATTTGTACCAACCTTTTGCCGCGTGCTTTGAAAGTCAATGTGGAGTCGCGTGTTTGAGTTGTGATAAATGTTTAACTTGCCATCAGTTATTAGTCAAACATTGAGTTCTTCAAATTTATTGCGTTGCTTCGATGTTTCTTTGGGGAAATTAAATAGATGACCGTGAGTCTTGTAAAGGATTTGTGAGTGCACAGTTTCGATGGGATTACATTGAGTAATGATATAGTCCTTGGTGGGTACCGTTTAATATTTTCAGCAAATGTGAGATCTAGATAGAAAGTCTGCCTGGTTTGGTTGCGAGTTTGGTTGTACGACACTACGGTGTGTACATGTTACCTCTTGACACGAGATTCGAGGTCTATGTTGGAACTTTATCCCTTGGTGGGATTTCATGCGATGAAAGATCTGAGTGAGGGTACAAATAACATGATTTTAGACACATTATGAGGTTGGAGAATAAGACTTTTGCGTGAACCGAGTTAGTGAGAGCTGTACTAGTTGTCGATATGAGTTATCATGTTGGGTTTAAGGTAAGTTCTTGAGATGAATTTAGACATTGTTCATTTTCAGAATTCATCGGGCAAACAATGATATTGATAAGGCATGTTACCAAAGTTAGAGTCTTCTTTAAGGAGTTACCACGAGAGGGATCGCTTCGTTTTGGTTCAACGGTTGTTCAGCGTCCTATTTTTTTAGACCATACGAAGTTGGGGAAGGATTTCGTGTGTATCAATCTTTTGGGGTTCTACAACATAAGTTAAGTTTCTTTGATGATGTATTTGTGTGATGGTTTTTCGGGGTACTGTTGGGTTTTGCTTGTCATATGTAATGTACCAAGCGGATATGGATTCCTTCTAAGAGAAAAAAAAATGAGTTGAGATTATGTTTGTATTGTTAGAAGACAAAGGTTAGTGTTGTGAGAGATCAGAGTAGCTTAGTGGGATATGTTTGAGAACGTTAGAGAGTCATAAAAGTTTTAGTATCTTCTCTAGTTTATCGGTATAAATTTCGAGGATAAAATTTCTTTTAAGGTCGAGGGAGTTATAACGACCCAAACTTCATGTTAGTGAATCGGGTCTTAGACCCGAGTTATGGGCCTTTATTTTAGAAGCCCAAGTTGAGGTTATTATGTTGGACTCATTATATCTAGGAAGAAGGTTTGGATATTAAAAGGGAGAGGATAGAGGAGAAAATGGGGCATATTATTATGTTGGAGAGAGAGAGAAAAAGTAAATTGAGAAAGAGAAAATGAAAAAAATAGAGAGAAAGTGCGATTGAGAGTTTTGAATTTTGATCTACTGTCGTCCAAGCATTCATTCGCAACACCTCCAGCATCGTTGGAAAGATCTTGCCAAGACGAGTCTTCCGGTGGTCCCCATGTCATCGTTGCCACCCTCATTCGCTGGGGTTGAGGGGAAACAAGGTTCGGGTAGCTTGAAAAGAGGTAGTTTCGATGGCCAAACCGCGAAATGATGGTTACCAGTGTGTTCACCAGTGTCGGGACAGCGAGACTAGAACTCACCGCTGCCGTCCAACAATTGGAAGACCTCCCACGCACTGCCATACGCCACCCTTATAAGCGAACGTGCGTCTACCTAGGTAGGTGCACCCTACTTCAGTGCACCACGCCACATCGGAACTTGCTCTACCGCGTACACGTGAGTTCGCCCTCATAAGATCCCGCTCGGCCAGGTGCACTTGCTTCTTGCCGCACCGGATAACTACCCGCGTGTGCACCCTGGTTACCCTGCACCGCACCACACCAGATCGCCACACCAAATTTGAACCATGTAAGCTATTTTTACGCATTTGACCTTGTGAATTGAATAGGGGATACATGAAATTATTGTATTTTCATATTCTTTTTTATATGAGGATTATTCGAGGTTAGATATCGCATAAAGTGAGTAATTGGGAAGCTTATATGAGGATTTATTGCTAATTCTTGAGGTTAGTACACCTTGAACTCCTATTGTTTCATAAGCATCCTAAATATGATTGTTTTGCGTGTTAGTATCTAAAAAATAGGTAGACGATGAATAAGCATGAGTAGATGCTGATGTTATAAGACTCGATATTTATGAGATACATGATGATGATATGAATATGTTGAGACTTGTGGAGGCTTTAGAGACTATGTAGGGTCGTCTAAGATGTTCGTATAACTACTTGATGATTATTTGATTGATTGGTAATTGTGATGCTTTGTATGCTTGCTCGAATAGATTAATGTATTCAATGGAATTTGGGTAAAAGATAAATAATGTTAGTATTTGAATAAATGATTATAAAGCCGATAATTAATATTAATTGAATGAATGTGTTAGTAAACAAAACCTAATTACTTTTATAAGATTTAGGGATTGAATAAGCATTGTAATATCTTAATTCAAGGAAATTGTACGAACCCGTGAATATGTTATCGGTATGAGCTTTGGCCTTACCGGTACGCGATTGTGGGTCATACCGATACTTGTAGAAATTAAAGATTTCTAGTAAGCAGTTTTAGTATCAGTACGCGTGTGAGTGTCGGTACTCGAGGGTACCATATCGATACTCATGTTCGAGTACCGATACTCGATACGCTAAATAATCAATAAATGTAAATTTAGGGTGAAATTGATGTGTAGATTAATAATTGAATTATGCCTTGATAAATGAGATAACGAGGATTAATGGAAGCAATAAATGAGATTAATTATATACTTCTCCATAATGTATTAACAACTTGGTAATGTAAAATAAATGATGTGATGACATTTAGCAACGATAGGGAGATCCTTGGGATCATGTTGCTTGTATGTCAAATAAGCATTTGAGTTGTTGAGTCTTCTTAATTGATGGGATCTAGATACCCAGAAAAGAGAGTTGCGACACCATGGTTAGAGATATTGAATGGAGGTTACCGATGCTATGTGACCTGAGCCTCATTCGAAGATACTCGATAGGGGATTCTGAGTATGGGTGTATGTCCTGATGTTAGGTGACATGGCCTCACCCAGAGTGTCGATGCTCGAGGGGGGATTCCGAGCAAGGGTGTATGTTCTGATCTATGTGACTCGGCCTCACCCAGGGTGTATGTTCCGATGCTTTGTGGCCTGGTCTCACCTGGAGTGTTTGTTCTGATGCTACGTGACCCAACCTCACTCCAGAGTTGTTGTTGTTGTTGATATGTGCTTTCGCCTAGATGATCTGTTGAGATCTTGGGCTTGGTTGGGCCTTGTATGCCATGTATGATGTGTTGCTATGTTGATAGCATGTGTTTAGGCGACTAGTAGTAACACTGCATGTTCATTTATCTCTCCTTATTGCTCGTACTAGCTTGCATGCTTATGTTTATGATTAGCATGAAGTATAGTAGAGTAGATGCATACCACTAAGCTTTGTAAGCTCAGCGTTTGTTTCCATGCGTAGGTTGATCATTAGATCGTGGGATCGAGAATCACTATTGGTACGGGATTCTAGCATATGTGGTGATCACTATAGTACAGTACTTGTGTTTAGTGGGTTATGTATTCCTAGGACTTTACGTGGTTGAGTATGTAATTCTCACTTTTGAATTTGTATTAATCAAGTCAAATATTTAAATGTTTTAAATTAAAGTGGAGCTTCTTTGTAACGATTTAAATTGTTTATCTATGTTTTCAACTAATTGAATTTGAATGTTTTTAAGAAATACCTTGTTGGGCTAAATCCAATTTGAGAAATTTTATGATTTTTGGGTTGTGCTTGAGGCCCAAATATGACATCTGGGTCGAGGGTGTTACAGGTTCACTGTTCACCACCCAAAGCGTTGTGTACCTCATCATTCAACATCTGCCATCCTTTATCATCTGTGGGAACCCAATTGACCTCTTTTTTCTTTATTATTGGGTGTTCTTCGACAGTTCATTCGTCGATTTTTTACAACGAGATGATGAGGTTTTTAGTAGAGGTGGTCCGATGAAGACAAGGGTGGTCAGTGGTTGAATCGATGGTCAGAGTAGAGGAACTTAAGGATTTATGGTTAGGGTTAAGGTTGGGGATTTTAGAGAAATTAAAGATTGTTGGCTTAATTAATATATATTTTTTTTTATTTTCGAATTTTAATTTCAAAAAATGAATAACCATGTCACGTGTTCAAATTTCATTAGATAACGAAAAAATATCGTAGGCCACAGAATGAAACGTTAGACACCTATTTAGCCTAAAATATAGCTTAGACACCTATATAAAAAAAAGTATAGTTTGGGCACTTATTTGGTTGTTAAGCCTATTACTTATTAGCTAAATAAATGAAAAATAATAGATTAAGTAAAAAAATTTGATTAGCTATTTTTTATTAATAAGAGATAATTGCACTTTCAAAGTAAATGTCAAGTTTCAAACTCATATAAGATGAAATAATATAAACATCTTTGTCCTTGACTATTCGATCAATTAGTGGATCTCAAAAATTAATTAGCTATGTGTTACTTGTTCGTTGATTTTTCAAATTAATATATATTTAAGGTCAAAAACATTCCGTAAAAATAATTTTTGTAATAAAAAATCCTTTTAAACAATTTTTAAAAGGATTAAAAAACCCAATTTTTAACTTTTTTGAATATGAAATTATCAAATATTATCCAATTTATTATTTATTTTTTAACGACCCGTCTAGACGAATATTTTAACTTCGACACAAATTTCTATAATAATTTTCAAAACATTTTTCAAAGCCAACAACAATGAAGATCTGTAGCACAATTTATATAAACTGCTTTTAAAAATCGATATTGTATCTCCGATGCACAGTTGAAATGTTTGATAAATTTTATATTTTATTTTGTCAGCTTTTTTGGTGTACATAATTTCCATCGTAACTCCCTTTCAAGCTTCCATATTGATAAGGCTATATATATATATATATATATATATATATATAGAGCTTTTATGTTTTACATATTTTTTAGATTATTGGATAAGTGAAATAAATGACTGAAATTAATAATATGTTATGTAAAGATTATCACTTGAAACAAAAAAGTAAGGAGTTAATTTCAGTCATTCATTTTCCTCATCGAACTATCCCAAAAACTGTAGGAAATTTGAAGATTAGATGGATGGTTGAGATTAATCGTAGAAAATTTCAAAAATATCACTTAGGAAAAAAATAAAAAAATAATCTTAGCTATTTATTATTTTCATCCGACGGTACAAAAAGAGTGTAAGTAATTGAATTTTATTTATTTATTTTTGTATCGTTAGATGAAAGTAAATATATGGTTGAGATCGCCAGTAGTAAATCAGAAGATTATCACAAGAAAAAATAATAATAATCGTAATCATTTATTTATTTTTGTCTAAGGGTTAAAAAGAATTGAAATGTAATTGAATTTTACATCGTGATAGTAGATGTTAACCCTTATATATGCATGTATAGGATTAAGAACTGCGGTGTCTTCATTTTCTTCAACATTTTGATGACATTCATTTTCAAGAGGAAAATAAAAATGCATGATCCCAGAAGCCCTCTCTCAACGTTACCGACCATTAACCGAATAAAAAGACATTCCTCCTTTAAGAAACACACCAACCATGTGCATCTCTTTCTTATTTTACATTTTCAAACTCTTTGGATTTGTAAATCCATATACGTATACACATACACAAATACGTTGATTTTCATATCTAGGTTGTCGGCTCCTGCAAGAAAACCAGATTGTGCCTCTCGAGGCAGTTGCTCCTTAAACCTACTTCATCACACCGACACAAGGGGACTAACTCCACGCCAGCCGTCGCCCTTAACGGCCCCAATCTCATGCACGTTCCCAAGGCCCCATCATTTCATTTGCCCCTTAATATCTCGTTTCAATTTTTTTTGCTTTTCTTCAATTGGCCACCCATCTCTCTAGCTTCCATTGATGAAGGCTTTGCTGTTGAAAGCTATTGGTTATGGAGAGAGGGTGGAAGCCTAGGATGGAGATATCACCAAATTGTCCCCGATGTGGTTCTTCCAATACCAAGTTTTGTTATTACAACAATTATAGCTTAACACAACCAAGGTACTTTTGCAAAGGCTGTAGAAGATATTGGACCAAAGGGGACTCACTTTGCAACGTGCCTGTCGGCGGTGGTTGCCGCAAAAACAGAAGAGGTAAGTCCTTAAGGCTAGTACCGACCGATGGCGTCCACTCAAAGAGTTTATCATGTGATTCGGTTAAGCATTCCTATGCCTCTGTTGATTCCAATCGCTCCTCAGCCATGTGTGATGGCTCTCATATCGATCTCGCACTCGTTTATGGAAACTTCTTGAATGATCAACAACCGGAAAACAAGACTGCGTTCGAAGTCCCGGAATTCCGTAGGGAGTTTGATCCGTCTCTACAGTTTTCACAATTATCGAACTCCAACATTGAATCGAGTATTCAGCTACCAGAAGAAAATGGTCTCATCGGATGCCTCACTGGTTCAGATTTAACCACTGAAAACCATTTGAACAACAATGAACTGATACACTATCCTTGTAACTACTCAATGCCCCCATTGCCTGGTGATGATTTCTCGTCTCAAGAAATACCGTGGTCGAGTTCTCAGTCCTCCGTGAATCCATCCTTGCAAGCAACACAAGAACCAGGGAGTCACGATCCGAATCAACTGTTTGGTAATTGGAATCCATTTGCTTTGTATAGTGATGATACTTTCTCCAGGACTTGATCGGGGAAATGCATGTGCACTGCGCTCTGCTATCACAGTTTCGTTCTTATATTTATTATTAGAATCAATATATTTGTGATGAAATAATCTCAGTATATGAGTAAGTGCTAGTATACTCCGATGAATGCCAAATATTTGTATATGTTCGATAAGAGTTTTTGTCCAGACACAGTATGCTGAATTTTGGTATCACTGTTTCTTATGTTGCTTTTTCTATTTAATTTTATCAATGAACAGTAATTATGTACAGAAGTATATTGGTGATTGAATCTATCTGGTCTTTTTCCTTCTGATCCAGCATTGATTTCAACAACAGTAGTGCATAAACACGAGACTCCTAGCTTCCAACATGCATTACTCTCGTTAAAGACATTACGGAATCACAATTGAAGCCAAGAACTCAAATGCGCCTGAAGACTCCATGCATCTTTTGTTTGTAAAATTCTGAGAAGAGATTGATTGAAGCCTCTCGAGACACTTTATCTGTTGTCGTGGTGACTTGGCATCATCGAGAAGCTTGATAATCTGGGGTTTGCTGATGTGTGGCTCTGGCATTGGGATTCTTTTGATTCCATGTGAAGCATTTAACAAGCACCAAGACTGAATCAGTCATCTGAGGGTATGATTTGGAGTAAGTTCACAATCAACAATAACTTACTTTGTGGCCGGACATGTAAGTGTTCTTTCCGTAAAACAACCATTTCTCAATGCTCTCCCGATCGTACGTAATCCATGTTGAGACCGTGACTGGATCCTTCGTAAACTCCAGCGAAATGAGGCAGATAATAGATGAAGGAACATAGATTTCATCCATGTAATATATACCAAAAAGAAAATGAAAGCAGGATTTCGAGAATAACCCAGAGAAGAAAAGGCTAGATTTGTTTGAAAATTGGATCGGAAGTAGTTGAAGTGAAGCAGATGTAGATTTAGTTGTGATTTGGTTTGAACTTTGAAGACAAATTGAAGGAATAGAAATCGTCTGTAATTTTTTGGTGCACCTATTTACACTACCATACTAAAAAATAGGTTTAAGGTTTAGGATTAAGGTTTAGAAAATTTGGGTATGGTGTATTTTTAAGGTTTAGGGTTTAGGGTTTAGAGTTTAGAATTTAAGATTTAGAAAGTAATTTTTTAGTGCTTGGACATAGAAAAGGGCATAAAAAAGAGACACGGTTTTTGTTCAAACTGAATGATTATTGTGAAGGAGAAAAAGTCAAAAGTCAAAACATGGGAAGTGTGAGTTTTGTAGGAAAAATATTTCTAAACCGAGATAAGAGTTTGTTGATGTCGATTTTGAGCGACAACAGACAAAGAGAGGTGGAGACGGTTGTGGAGGGGTGGTCGGACGGTGAGGACTGGTGGTCTACTCGTTGTTGGACGAGCCAAGAGTCACAGTGGACCATGGCTGGTCGTAGAGTTAGGCGGTTCACCATTGGTTGACTTGGGGCCAAGAGCCGCAAACAATATAGAATGGGTGGCTGGAGTCATATTGGAAAGGAGATGGAGAGAGTTCGATGTGGAATGGGGCGTTGTAGAATTGAAGAGAGTCGTCCATGTTTGTCTTCGGTCTTGGGGGTATTTATATCTCATTGGAGTTGTAAATAGAGTGATATTTAATGAGACCGTGGTAAGCCTAATGATGACTACTAACAAACTGACAAGTGGTAGGTTGGTTGTCAGGCTGCGAGCTGAGTTGATTTAGATAGTTGTCTTGTCGCGGCGCATTAGCCGAGCACATGATTCTTTGGAGATATAGAGCGGTTAAACTCTACTGCGGTGACGATACTGTAGGGGAGGTCATGCGGAAAAATAGCTCGACGCCAGGATGATATAAAAAGCTTAACACATCTCATTCTTATTACTTTTTCAATATGAAACAGTAATAAGAATGAAAAATGAAAAAAAATGAAAAGATCATCTTATTCAAAACCCCAATTATGAAATCCTCTCTCTCCCACTTCACACATCGGAATGTACCGTTCTTATAGAGAGAAAGGCACTTTTACATCTTCTTAACTCGAAATGGCTGGAGAGAGGAAAGGTTCCTTTTTTTATGGCACTTCTGGGAATAGATCTAGTGGAGACGAGGTGAGGCCTGTAGCTCAGAGGATTAGAGCACGTGGCTACGAACCACCATGTCGGGGGTTCGAATCCCTCCGTCGAGCTCCGTGGTGAAAGCGTAGTGCGGGGTTGTTCTCTCTGGAGGCAGGGTTTTCCGGAGGTGTTTGGGTGAGGTACAACACCAGTCCCCCCTTAGTCGAAGGAGTATCATATAGTGGCACAAATCGAGGCTGAAGATGAAGTCGTGCCTACGATATCCTCTTTAATTGCTTCTTTTTACAGGGCTTTTTCTGAGAATATAGGTCATCATTAAGATTTTCGAAGCACCACTTTAGGTGTGTTATAAATTGGGGGCGAAGTGGAATCCTATTTCTACTGATCTCCTGCTAATATTTGAGATAATAAGCTCTTTCTCCAATTTTTCTATTTCTTCTTGTTTGATCAAGATGTTGTGAGGTGCAAAGGATTTGGGGAAGCGGGTGAGGCGAATAAAACCGTTGGTGTGATTGAGCTCGAGGTCGAGTGTAGTACAATTGAGCATGAGGCGAAGAAGTTATTGGAGTGTCACGGGATACAATGGTCGAACTTTTAGTTCGAATTCGAGGTTCCAACGGGAAGGTTATGTTTAAGCGATCACGGTGAGAGAAAGGACGAGACTATGGAATGGTGTTTCCTACCACTATTTCTATTTGAGGCCGAGTTCTATTTGCCCTTGCATTAATTTGTTGGTGATTTACTGATAGATTATGGCGTGGCTACGGGACAGCTGACGAGGGTATCTCGGCGGCTCATCATTGGTTATCTTCTTAAGTGCGCGAAGGAGACATAAAAGCCATCCGTGAAAGTTTTGAGGAGGTTATTTACTTTTAGCCTGGTTCTGAGAGTTGTCCGAGGTTGTTGAGTTTCATGAAGCGGCGTGGGAAGGGAAAATTTATTATCGATCCGATTGAGGGATGAAGTGGCTCTGACAAACTAATCCTGGATCGTTCAAAATATATTAAGGCGACGCGTAGGGAGGGTGACGGGTCTGGGTTTCCTCTAAAATGGAGGGTGCTTGGAGAGGATACCAAGACGTCAATCCATGTGCTGTCAAAAGCTGAAGAGAAGCGGTTTGTTGTCTTGAGGAAAAAGATATAGATCAATGTGAGAAGGGATATCACCATGCAACGGGTTTTTGAAGTATGCCTTTGAGGGCATAGTCCTAATAGTTATAGGATTTCGCGACCGAGGGAAGGTTACATTCCTCTTCCGGATGCTTTAACGAGCAAAAGTGTGTGGGCTTACAGTGGAGAAGAGAAATTGGCTCAAATTTTTGTTAGTGTAATCACTAATATTTGTCCAGATATTAGCATTATTATTACTTAATATTATATTATTATATTATTATTAATGTTTAAAATTAGTATTATTATTAATAATTTATTATTATTACAAAATAAAAAGAAGAAGATCCATGCATTGAATCTTCGTGGCACCACCATCTCCCTAACCCATTGCTGCACGCCATGCCTTTGCAACTACCACCCATGCCCTATGCACAGCCATGCCCTCTGCCAGCACCATTCCTAGCCCTTCCATCAACCACCTCCCTTCATCATCTTTATAATCATCTTCAACCTCTATTTCCCCAATGAGCTCACTCCCATCACTGTTTCCATTCAACCTAAAACCACAAACACTTGCCCCTCCATCTCGCAACATTCAATTTCCCCACCATTGATGACTCCTTCCACTACAGTCTACCGAGCCTCACTCAATCTGAAAAATGAAGCAATCATTCTCCTCAGACACTTAACCCATGCCATTCCCCTGACTAAATGAACTAAACCATCAGAACATAACAAAGCAGCCACGAAAGAAGACAAAAAAATCTGAAAAGGGAGGACCTTTACCTTCGGCCTTGGGCGGTTTCCGGTGACCGGGGCCTCTTACCGACGATCCCAACGGTAGGAAGGATCTTTTCGACGACGAGAATAATATAGTTCGACCAGAGCTTCATCCAATGGTGGGCGGAGGAGATCCGACGCCAACAAGATTTGAATTTGGGTCTTGCTTGCGGAGACTTTGATGGTGTTTTGGTTGATTCAATCAATGGGAAAGAAAGAAGACAGAAAGATGAAGCTTTTAACGGTTCCTGTGTGTCAAAAAGTTCACCGAAATAGTGAAAGGTGGCGGTTCAAAAGCAGTGACGGCTGGCATGGTGGAGACTCAACGAGATCGGGGTTTGTATGAGATCTTCAGAGAATTTGCTCTTTTCTTTCATTTGTAATGAAAATGAAATGAACCTTTTTTATCTCTTTATTTTATTCTTTTTTAAAATCCTTAAATGCTACGTTTTACTTTTTTATATATATATATATATATATATATGATGAGTGTACTACTTACCTTGAACACTACTAACGTTGAACATCTTTGAACAATATTAAATTAATTAATAAAAATTAAAAATCTTAAAAATTTACATTCAATTAATCATATATCAGACATGGATACTTTGAAAATGAAGAGCGTGAACAACATAACAGTACAATTGCTTGCTAATGTACAAATATGAATCTAAGGTGGTTGGTTGAAAATGCAAACGCTCTTAGCTACTTTCAGGATAAAGCGTAGTTGTTCGAACTTATTCTGATATGGAAGTTGCACTTTCTAAATATTTTCCTGGATTTTCATGTGCACTGTGCTGGTAAGCTATGTAGTGCCATATTTATATATTATGTATAAATATGTTTGCTCGGAAATGCAAATCTCGAATGATAAAGTCTTTCTAGTCCTTTAACCCATACATTTGTATCTTTTTCTTGTGAAATGGCTAACTCAAACTTTACTATAAACTTGAGCATCTAGAAGTCTTATGTAGTTTCAGCGGTACACGTCAATTAATTGTGTTTTCCCCATTTCAGGTTATCAGAGTGAAATGGTCAACCCATGCGAGAGAATAGATCGTTTTTGAGCTTATGCAACATGTCACGTGGCTAGAATTTCAACCAGCCCACCGTGCGGCCTTAGGCGATGTGACTCAAGACAAACGCCTAAGTAAACCTTTTCAACCCTCTCGGAAGATCAAACTTCCCAAGCACCGACAAACGCAAAGAGTTCTACGCGGAATCGGATCAAAAGAGATGAGCGAAGAAGAACTTCGAAAGAACGCTCAAGAACACTCAGAGGATTTAGAGTAAATGCCTTTATTCCTTGGAAATTTGAATACATGAAATGAGGAGGGGAATGCCTCTATTTATAGTTGAGTTCCCCCTAATCCGACGGTCTATACAAATTTACATCGACGGCTAAGATCAAATCCCACCAACCACAATGGTACAATCCTGGGAATATTCCCATCTATCTATGGTAACAAATCCTATGTATACAAGGCAAGTTTACATAGGTCAAAGTGGATGAATATGCTTTCTAGAATCTCCCACGGATTGGGCTAAGTCTGGTGGTCTCTTTGGGCCCAAGATCTCTATCTGAACCTCTTGGGAACCCAGGTGTGCACTCCATGGTGCCAATGACTCGGGCCTCGGCTGACGGCCCGTGACAATCTCCCCCACCAAACTTGGCGACGCCCTTGTCGCGCCTCTCGAACAAAGTTGAGATCGATCATGGAGCTTCCTTCCGCGTACCTTGGCTTGCTCCCAACTCGGAATCTGGCTTGATTGTCCCCCCATAAGGACCGCTCTCCCCATAAAGAGCACCGAACTCTAACTCGGATGTCTCCCCATAAGGATTGCTCGCCTTGGCTCGCACCGCCATGCAAAATTTGTCATCCCAGGTACATCTTGATCGTAGGAACTCTTTCCTACCAGTTCTGACTTGCCCCGATCTGGACTCTCCCGATCCTTGTGCACAAACTTGGATGCCTTCACGTTGAACACCGAACGAAACTTCAAAACTCTGAATGGTTGCTTCGGCCCGCACCAAGTCTTGGCAACTCCATCTGATGGGTTAGGTTTTCTGCGCCCTAAATCCGGCAAATCAAACTGTAACACACTATCACCGTGTTCAAGACATACCTCACTCTTTTTCCCGGCATTTACTCTACACATCAATCCCTCGTCCCTGAAGTTTGATGCCCCATTGCTCATCGGCAATGCAAATCCCATCGACACTTCTCTTCCATTGAAGTTCGATGCCTCGGCCACCTCGCTCATGGATGGCTCCTCGACGGCCTTCATGCCAACTGCCTCGGGCAACTCTCGCCCATCCAAGGTAGTGTCCCCAACTGTCGCCTCCAACTCGATGCCTCCTTGGCTTGGAGCATCTTCGACAAGCTGAATGGTTGTCAGCTTCTTGGTTCCTGGCCCGCTGTCTCGGCACACATGCACAATGCACCGTTGTCTCAGATCCAAGATGCACACGACGTTGGCAAACGGAATGATGAGAGCTTCAATACGGTCAAGGAAGTTTAGTCCCAAAATAAAATCAAAGTCATCTAGCTCGATTACCTTGAAATTCTCTTTGGCCTTCCAATCCCCAATCTGCAACTCGATCTTCCGCACTGTTCCCACAACTGGAACTTCCCTTGAATTCACCGCCTTGATCTTACCGGTTGAGTCCACAACTTTAAGACCAAGCTTCTCGGCAGCCTTCCTGGACATGAACAGATCGCTTGCCCCAGTGTCCACTAAAGCACTCCTCGATCGTCCCGCCACGTTGATGTCGACAAACATCAACCCATTCTACTTATGGCCCTTCCTCGCCTTGACAGAATCCAATATCATCGAGCCAAGCTTCGCAGCCTCATCACTCTCGGGTTCGTCCTCCTTGGACTTCTTGACTCGATCAGGGCATTCTCGCGCTAAATGCGGCCCCTTACATCGGTAACACTTTTGATGTACTTTTTCCACCCTCGGCTTCCCTCCTTTGATGCTAGCGATTGCACCAACTCTACCGGGTTCTCCATCTGACTCGTCGTCCTCCTGGACAATGGCATCGAGGCGGCTCTTCTTCTTGGGACAGTCTTTCACTACGTGTGGACCGTCACAGTGGTAGCACCTTATGGATCCTTGATCCTTCCGATCATCTGGTTTCGCGTACCAGTTTGGCTTGGTCGATGGCCTCTCCTTGCCATCATCGCTACTATCTCCGGACACGTCCTCATCTCTCCCACAAATACCCTTGCCATGGGGCTTGGAAGACTTGGACTCCATGGACTTGTAAGCACTATAATCGGTCAAGGACTCCGCAACGGCTAGGGCTTTGGAAAGTTCCTGTACATCCCTCCGCTCTAACTCGGTCCTGGCCCATGGCTTCAATCCATCCATAAACGTGAAAAGCGCATCCTTCTCACACAAGCCGGGGATAAGGAGTTGTAGCTCACTGAACTCCTGGATGTAATCCGCAATGGATCCATCGTGTCGAAGCCTCCTAAACTTGGTCCTGGCTTCTTTCTCAGTGTTACTCAGGCAAAACTGCTGCTTGAACTCCGCTTGGAACTCCTCCCATATTCCAACGCCCGTGCCCCCACTATTCTCATCAAGGCACCTACGTCGCCACCATAACAAAGCAACGTCAGTCAAGTAAACAACAGCAGTATTTACCTTCTCGGCATCGTCTGTGATGCTCATTGCCCGGAAGTACCGCTCCATGCACCAAATGAAGTTCTCAACATCTTTCGCCGACCTGTTCCCCTTGAACTCTCTTGGCTTCGGAATGTCCTTCATTGGTCTAGGTGTCGTCGTGGTTAACACACCGTTCCGCATGGTAGCTTGATAAACCATAACTTCCGCCTTCAGATCCACCATTTCCACCCTCAATGCTTTCAGCATGGCTTCGAGAGCATCTCTCTTTCCCTCTGACTGATCACCATGGTCATCCATCTCCTCGAGCCGTGTATCCACCACGTCGAGTCGCTCCGCAGAATCCTTCATAGATCTCTCAAGCCTGGTGACCCTCTCCTCGAGTGCCGACAACTTGTCCCTCGAGTTTGCTCGACTTCTTTTGCCCGCCTGGGTCTCCACACCCTTCTGGCTCGCAACAGCATTCTCTCACTTCTTTGGTACCATCTCAACTTGATGCTTCGTGCCTCGAACTAGCTCATGTCGCTCGAACAAGGCTCTGATACCAACTGTCACGTGGCTAGAATTCCAACCAGCCCACCGTGCGGCCTTAGGCGATGTGACTCAAGACAAACGCCTAAGTAAGTCTTTTCAACCCTCTCGGAAGATCAAACTTCCCAAGCACCGACAAACGCAAAGCGTTCTACGCGGAATCGGATCAAAAGAGATGAGCGAAGAAGAACTTCGAAAGAACGCTCAAGAACAAAGAAAGAACACAAGAACACTCAGAGGATTTAGAGTAAATGCCTTTATTCCTTGGAAACTTGGATACATGAAATGAGGAGGGGAAGGCCTCTATTTATAGTTGAGTTCCCCCTAATCCGACGGTCTATACAAATTTACATCGACGGCTAAGATCAAAGCCCACCAACCACAATGGTACAATCCTGGGAATATTCCCATCTATCTATGGTAACAAAGCCTATGTATACAAGGCAAGTTTACATAGGTCAAAGTGGATAGATATGCTTTCTAGAATCTCACACGGATCGGGCTAAGTCTGGTGGTCTCTTTGGGCCCAAGATCTCTATCTGAACCTCTTGGGAATCCAGGTGTGCACCCCGTGGTGCTAATGACTCGGGCCTCGGCTGACGGCCCGTGACAAACATTTGAGGGGGAATGCTGCAAGAAGCTTGTTGGAAGGAATACGAAAGAGAGCACAAGACAAATGATTGAGTAAGAAGCGGTCTGTGACCTTTTGTTTACGATTCAAGATGTTATGCAAGGCACCGAACGTGCATGGTTGCAGGTTTGTACAAAAAAACATAACAAATTTCCGGTTGTATCGTTCTAGAATAATTTGACATCTATCTTTGCCTAACACCGATTACACTAATGCAGGATAGAAGCCTTAGAGTAACTCATAATGTAGTTGTTATTGGTGGTTGTGGCCTTGTTCTTTCCATCATTACTGGGCTGTTTGGAATCAATGTTGATGGGATCCCCGGATCAGAGGACACACCATATGCATTTGGTTTGTTTACAATCATCCTCGTCCCCTTAGGAGTTGTATTAATCGTGGTCGGCATAATTTATCTTGGATTTAAAGAGCCTGTAAATGAAGAGAAGGTCCAAGTTTCAAGCTACAGTTAAACCAACTGGTTAAAATGTTTGAACATGAAGCAGAACCTCATGCCCAAGTTCGTAAAAGTACTCATCGGAATAACTCGACTCCAACCACCGGAGATGGCTACCTTAACGAGGCCGATTATGTACTCATCCAATAGCACAATGTGACTGCTCATGTATTATAATATGTATCATTTGTTAGCTTCAACAGTGCTAGCTAAGGATTACTGAAAGTTCAGTCAAAAGACGATCAATTTTGTATTCGTAACATAGATGAACTGATGAAATACACAAAGTAGTTACAATTACAATCATTTCTATTCCTGATTCCCAATGCTTTATTTCTTTTTTTTTAATAAAAAAGATATATTATTATAGGCCTCAAAAATCCTCCTAAATCTAAATGGGGAAAAGAGTACTCATGGTAATATTACATAGAAATCATACAAGACTAAACTCGACTACAAGCATATAGAAACCACCATTATAACTCGGCCTAACCAAAGACACCATCTAAACAAAAAGTGCCAAAATCAACCACCAGGATCATCCTGCAAATTAAAACACCCAGTACCAGAATCTCCCTTACCTCGCATACCAGCCGGACTACCCTCCACAAGACACTGTAACCACTCATCCTTCACCAGTTCGGCCACAGATGGAGGGGGAGAAAAAAGTTGCTCGCCTTTCATGGTTCCTGAACGACCCAAGGTAGGTAGGCTATTCGCAACACCATTGCATTCCCGACAAATATGGCGAAGCATAACTGACCATTCTCAACTCAGAATTGCAAAAATGGAGCAAACTAGACCACTGCCCTATAAAGCACTGGTTGACCGCTGCATAATATTAACCACCTCCATACTATCTGTCTCACATTTGATGAAGCGAAAGCCTTGATCCCAGGCATGATTCAACATATCATGTAAGGCCCAAAACTCGGCAAAGATGACTGAACAGCGACCAACATAACGTGAAAAACCAAAGAGCCACACTCCTTGATCACTCCGAATCACCCTTCCTATCGATGCTTGTCTGGTTAACAAATTAACCGCTGCGTTCACGTTTAACTTCACCCAGCCTGCTCGAGGAGGTCACCATGATAAGGAAGACGATACAGGCCCAATAGCACCCCTCACTAGTCAGGACGCCACCGCCACGCACTCATCAACCAAACGATTCCCCCTCACTAACAAATCCTCATATTGCACAAACTCTGGATCCATGATGACGGTGCACCGATTCTTCCACAACAACCAACATAATACGACAAACTGAATTGCCCAGTGTTCATCCTAAATTTCCACTTGCGGTAGTGAGAACAAGTTCCGGTCAAACCATTGATTAAATGGTTCCTGGAAGAAATCCATAAGTCGGTCAGCTGGGATATCTTTCCCAGATAGCCTGAGCCACACGACAGTCCCTAAGAAAGTGTACAACGTCTTCCAATCCCTCGCGGCAAATAGCACATTCATCCGACATCGCCAAATGCCTCCGAGTTCTTTCCACATTTGTAAGTAAGCGTTGGTGTGTCGCCAACCAAACAAAAACGTGGATTCGTTGAGGAACCGGAAACGACCAAATTCTCCGCCATCTCGCCTCGGGCACCAGCTCATTCTCATTCATAAGGAAGCAATAAGCCGATCGTACTGTGAACACCCGCTTATCCTCTCATCACTAGGCCAGAATATCATCTCCCAAGCACTCTTGTGGTGGTTGCAACAAAGCTATTTCCTCCAAATGCTTTATTTCTTTGTATACAATGAGGAGAGGAAAAAATGAGATTATTTTTACCATTATGTAGGGTCAGCAACAAAAATATATCAAGAATGCAACCTTGCAATAACATCAATGTAACATCCAGAATATATTCAATTCTATTCCACTCAAAACAAGCAAATTATCCTAATCACATAAAGTACAATATCATTACAGAAAGATATGTCGTCAAGCTTCTCTTGTTTGGTTTGGATTGATGTAAACACATTACTGGAGGAGCGATCTAGTGAGATGTTCTCGTGTGGTAGCCAATGCTTGGGTTATTGTCTTTAGAACACCAAATTTGTTAATATGGTGGCAATAGTGATTCATATTTCGCTAGTTAAAGAATTCACTGAGTTCTGCTTTGTGGGGGATAATAAGAAGAATGAAAAATGAAGTTTTGCTTGTTTCAAGAACAAGAATCACAATACCTGCTCGAAAAACGGAGCTCCTGCATCAATGCTATGACTATCTACCTTTCCGGCGATAACATTCACATCAGTTTCAAGAATGACACTGCCCATAGATTAAAGAAAAAGTCAAACACGGTGGTCAAACAAGCATCATAAGGAGGCAATTGCTTCTAGTGACTCCCCTAATCTTTCTTTTCTCTTGGTCCTGTATCCTAATTCCTATCGATTTCTTTCACCATCGAATAAACCCAAACATGAGAGACAAAAAAACCTAAATGCTAATCACCATATGTTTAACCAAGAGTATTTGGGGGATGAGGAGAATTAAGAGACATATCCAGCCAAGAAATGGATAGCAGAGACTTTAAAGAAACAGACAAGGAACGAAAATGTCCACTCAAGAGATTCATAAAACAAACTTAATTAAACTTCAACAATAAAATACAATGAATGATAATTCATACCCGCCATCAACAATCTCATCAAGGCACCACAGAATAAGATCCAAGTTCTCCAATGCCTCATTCTTGTCCTCATTGCCTCTGGCACAAGGGATAGTGAAAACAAGGGGCGAATGCTCAAGTTAATAATATCGAACACAAATGCATCAAAAAGATCGTAAGAGTACAAAGTGAGATGAATGAATCTAAGGAGAAGTCCAACTGCATCAAAAAAACCCTGGAGTACTGTGGAAAAGATGATCTCATTTTCATCTTCACCTCCAGTAACAGAAAAGTGAAGGTCTTGAATGAACTTGTACACAACAATGTAGTTGTCAAATATTATTATCTCAGCTATAATAAAAAACACCATGTTAAAATAGCAAAATATGAAACAACACCCAAACCAATGCTAACCAAGAATGTCTTACTCGGATATGGGGATGAATATAGAATATAGGTATGTGTACTAGTATGTTAACTTTTTTCTGAAAATATCATATATTTGAAGGATGGTATTCCCGTAACCATATTATTCCCGCAACCATATTCGAATATTTGTCATATACTTATGTTAGACATAGGTTATTAAGGAATAATGAGGACTAACAAACTCAGAGTAACATAGTTTGCATTGACATGAAAAATGACAATGGAAAACAATGTCTAAAGCAATATATCCAAGGTAAACCCTTTATGCACAAGAAAAGAACCTTTTAAATTCTCAAATTTTAATGAATTGATGCACCCACTCACCAATCACCATTGATCGACCTTTTACAAATCTATATGATCTAAATACACACAAAGAAATTAAACTAAATGCAATGAAGCATTAACAGTGGTAAACAAATCTACCTTCAGTTCGAGCATTAGTTTTCTGGGTTTTGGAAAACACAGCTCTCTCAAAGGCCTCCTTAGCAGAATTCGTTGGCCAGTCATATGAATAATACTTAACAACTACACGTTTCCCTTCGGAATCCAAAAGAAGAATGTTCTTAATTGAAGGACACAACTCCTACAAACTAGAAGAAAAAAAATCAATGAATCCTTCAAATATAAAAAGTTCAAATCTAATTTCAAGTTAAATAAATTATCTTTCTAGCGCTGAAATTTAAGTTAAAGCCTTTGTTTTGATTGGATCAGAGTCTAACTGTCAGTTAAAATCAAATGTGAGGCGTCTAAATTTAGATCTGCCTTAGAGATAACTAAATATAGCTAAAGCAGATCTTAAAAACTCAAATTAGAAAGAAACAAAAAAGAAAATCTTGTAGGTTCGTGTAATGCGAAATTGAATCCCTAATTCCCAAACCCTTACCGGATTTTCTGCGCGAACGGCGGCCAGGCTCGAACGGCGGTCAGGTTGTAGCAAAGATGGAGGCGCGGTGGCGACAATCTCGCCGACGGACGGTGGCTAACGGCGGCGGGGCTGAAATGGCAAAAGAAAAGAATAGTGTTTTTTAACAAGGTTAATATTTGATTTAATTATTTGAATTAAAGATTAAAAAATAAAATATATATTAAAAATAATTTAATTAAAATTTTATTTTAAATAATTATTAATTGTAGGTTAGATTTTTAAATTTTTATTAATTAATTTAATAATTTTTAACGGTATTCAATATTAATAGTATTTGTCGTATTTGATGCCAGTTGTAAAATTTTCATATCAAACTTTCTATATACATATATACCATATCATATATATGTTTTTATACCATATATATAAATATGTGCGTACGTTTTTTTGCTAAAAATATATATGCATGTTTTATAAATATTATATAAGATATAGTTTTTAAATACACTATATAGTATTATAATATATGTATTTTCTTTATACCGCCTGTTATATAAAGAAAAAAATTTGTTACATAAAGTTTACACGTGCCTTTTAATTTTAGGGGTTAGGGTTTTAGTTTAGGGTTTAAGGTTTAGGGGTTTAGAATTTAAGGTTAGTGTTTAGAATTTAGTGTATATGGTTTAAGATTCAGGGTTTAATTTTTTAGGATTAGGGTTAGATCTAAAATTAATTTTATACAGCATGTGTATCAAAGTTTTACCCTTTTATATAATATATATGCTTTACGTACTAATATGTTATAATATATTGTCAAATATGCCGTGTGGTATACATATATGCTTTATATAATATATTCTGCATAATATATAGTTTGGCACCATGATAAATGCATTGATGCATGTGTTTAATTCTTGTGAGGTATTGTAATTCGAATTTGTTTTTATGTTTTATGATATTATTCGTATATCATGTCATGTTTTTATGTTATACGAGATATAAATTGTTAATGCAGTGCCCTTTTATTCGAAAGTAAACTTTACTTGTATCAGTCGTAGTGGTGGTGGTTTTTTGTTTATTCTCGAATAACGAAGCCCTTAAAATTTACTCACATGTATAATCAAATTTTCATTTAATCGTTACTTTAACTCGCAAAATCCGATATTAATAAAATGATAATTGATTTGGTACCAAGTTTGAGCGTGGTGGGGGTGCGAACCCTTCCCCACACGTAACCGACTCCCGAACTCAAAAAGAAAAGAATCTCTGGTTAGCTTTTTTTGGTGTCCGGTCTACCTAACCCAAATTATTGGTGGCGACTCCAGTTTTCATTTCAAAAGTACGATTTTTTAAAGAATTCCCCTTAAATGAATTTTTTTTTTTATAAAAAACAGGATACCTTCAAATTTTTTTAGTCGCTACAATTGGTGCTTTGTCGGATGTGGGAGGTTGGTTAGTTAGCTATGGGTGCTGCCCGCACAGGAAGTGGTCGTTTGCCCTGGCGCTCCGTAGGTTAAAGAGTGGTGAGCTAGGGTCAGCTGGTTCAATTTCGTCCGTTCATCGCAGGAAAACATGGGACACTTTTGAGGATGAGTTCAAGTTTTGATGTAAGCTGTCGCTAAAGAAGGATATTAGGGACGAGGGGAGGCCTGCAGAAGGAGTCCCTTTCAGTATGGAAGTTTTAGGGAGGTGCTGAGCCCATCGTGGTGCTAGAGGTGTCCCCAACGGTGGTCCCATTAAGTCATCAGCAAGGGAGGGGAAACTTTCCTTCGTCCGATGTTGGGGACGTAGCGGTGGCGGCTCTGGACGTGTCAGCAAAGCGGGGGCTGCGGAGACAATCAAGTGTGATGGCTGTTTTCTTGGGCAGTAGGAAAAGGAGATCACTCTCGCTTGATATTTCATCAGATAGAAGCAGTCCAACGATGAGGTTTAAATTGGCTAAAGAGGAGTGCTCATTTCCTCGACTTCGGCGGCTACTAATGAGCGGCCAATGCTACGCACTGGAGGTGAGGATTGTTAAATCCTCCACTGCTCGACTTTATTTGGTGAAATGTCCCTTGTGTTGTCCATGACAAGGTTTCATGTAACACCACATTTGGAGGCAAAAGAGGGTGTGCGGTTGTATGTCCGACCTTAGGTCAGTTGCGGAATTTGTTCTATGAGGTCGGTGAGGAGATGTTTATGTTTTTGCTTATATTGAGGTGACTTGTGCTCGTCAAAAAGAGGAGTTGGCCGCGAAGGATAAATATCTCTCAAAGGCCAATACCAAAGTTGCTTCGATCACTCAAGATGTGGCGACGTTAAGAGAAGAACTTGGCGAGGTTTGAGATGTCTTGAAAAGGAATTAGATGGTGGTCGTTGTTGAGCGAAGGTACTGTGTGTTAGTTCAGACAGCTGGTCACGAGCAGAAGGGGCTAGTTGTTAAAGTTGCCATGGAAGTGATGGAGAAAATATAAAAGAGAATGCCCGGGCACAGGTGAAAAAGAAGCCTTAGAATAGAGGATCTGTCAACTGGAGGAAGAGGTCGACACGAACGAAGCTATGAGAACTGATGCGTAAGGGCAATTGATGGATTTTGAGTACTTAATTAATCATTGTGAGAGTGGCTTAGTGTGCATGATCGGTGAGTAATCGTCACACTCTAAGTGCCAGCAAACACTGTCGATGCAAGTATAGAAACATGAGGTTCCTGTTAGATATAGATCCCACGAGGATGAGTATTTAGTTAAAATATTATGTGGCCACAAGCAATTATGTAAATGAAAATATTGTGAGTGTAATGGTAGTTGTAATAGAGAAATCAAGTAATGATTATAAGATCAATTGTGATAGCAAAAACAGTAATTAAAAGAGAGTAAAAGGAATATCAAGATAAGGTCTGGATACCCTCTGTTCAGCCCGGTACAAAGTCAAGTACAATCAAGGAAGTACGATGGCTCAATTGTCAAGTAAAAATGTTAAGCTTCTTTACTAAATTCCATTCAATACTCAACTGTTGACGCAAAGATGTAGATCGACTACAACTCTCGTTAGTCAAAACTACAACCCTTTGAACAAGTGGATCAACTCTTCTTGTATCCTCATTCAACTCTCATTGTTATGGCTTGTTAACTTGACTTGTCACTGCATCTCTCAATGTTAGTAACTATGTTCAACATTCTCATGTAAAAATAACCAGATCCAACAATCGAAGTATGAGAAAAAGCTAATAAAAATATATTGAACTGAAAGATAAGATTTAAACAAGTTTATACAAAGCTTAAAGAGTTAAACCATCATCATTAGCGCACAAAAAATAATGAAAATCTCCAATAAACATCTATTTCTAGAAGGGTTTAAAGAAGATAACAAATATTCTTCTTGATCTAGCACTTGAATCCTCTTATCCTCAGATATTTCTACCTTGCTTTGCTTGGATCTCTAGAAATAGAGTTTAAGCCGCTATGGAAGGAGAGCTCGACAGGTTGAATAAGATAATGAAAATGAATATCGTGTGATGATTCTCTCTCTTCTTGAATTTGTCCTTTAATAAGTTTCCAAATAAAGGACACATGTCCTTTAGGTGTTTTGCATAACCCCCAGCCGTACCAATTCTGTTATAACAAATAATACAGCTAGCAAGGTTGTCCTTATCTTTTAGCAGATTGGACAACTGGCCGCTACAATGTCGAGCTGGCTGCAATGGTGAAACTTCCTCTGCAGGGACATTAGAAATACAACGACAATAGAGAAAAAAAAGTAGAAATATGCATAATAAGAGCTACTAGGACTAGAGTTAGACAAAATGCAGAAAATAAACATGAAAATGCAGAAATAGTTGTATTAAACACTGATGTGGGGACAATTAAATCCATAAATCTAGAGGAAATACATACTCTTTAAAGAGCTATTAGTGCACGATCTAGTGGCTGCAGGGTCGTTAAACTTGAGCAATCTGGACCTTCACTGTTGTTGAGATGTCGTAGAAGTTGGGGAGAATTTTGATGTTTACAACATGTGCGAGTCTAAGGAGGATGCCCGTGCCAAGTTATTGCCTTTCGTATGTATGGAAGAGAGTGAGGATCCTTTGGCCCTAGTTGGAGAAGCTCGAAATTATAGGTTCGTGGGAGCCCCGAAGAATAGATGAAAAATCTCTAGTTTTTTGAAATCAATAACCCACCGGGAGGTGGGACTCTATACTGTAATTTTGCAGTTTTTCTCCATATTAATAATTCTTCTTTCGGTTGTATAGGTCCAGTAGTGTTGCCTTTCAAGCATGTCTTACCTTGTTCGATCCGTGTTTTCTTGCGTCTTTCTTCCCCTTCAGTGGAGAGAGGTATCATGATGAATTCAGAATGCCGAACCATGTCACTTTAGGATCATCTCCCCTATGGGATCTTAAGGGTCATCTTTGTGTTATTTCTTGGACACCCTTGGAGAATTAAACATTACTGTGGGCAAATATTGCCTCAACACTTTTGGAAAATTATTAGAGTTGTGGGAAGAGTTCATTTTGACATCCTTAGAGAAACATTTACATAGGGACAGAGCTTTTTTTGATGCCCTTTGAGAAACATTTATATAGGTACAGAACTTATCTCGACGCCCTTGGAGAAACATTTACATATGGGCGGAGCTTTTCTCAATGCCCTTGGAGAAATATTTATATAGGGGGCGGAGCCTATCTCGACGCCTTTGGAGAAACATTTATATATGGCGAAGCTTTTCTCGATGCCCTTGGAGGTTCAACATGTTGAACAACACAGGTTTTAGTTCAAAATGAGTTGCTTGAATCTCGGGAGCTACAATTTTGGGATTGAGATCATCCAAGATAGGATTCAATGGTCTCTAATAGCTCGAGGTCAAACTATCACTCAAGGATTTGCTACAGCATTAGGTTCATCCAGATTTTCATTTATTTGATTCCCTTGGTTTCCACCTCTATACATGGTTCTTAAGGCTTCTTGAATACATCTTCTTTGGCAAAACAAGTGCTCGGTTTCAGGTGTTAATGGTTCTTCGGGTCTTCCTTAGGTCATGCAACAACACAACACCTGAAAAAGAGTAAACAAAATCAACAAATAAAACTAAACAAAAAGAACAAATAAAGTGGTGCAAATACTAAACTCTAAATAACCAATTGCCAATCCCCGGCAACGGTGCCAAAAACTTGTTGTGTGTTGTGATGTACTATAAATGATACGCAAATAGTACAAGTATACATATCGAACAAGTAATACAGTGATGAGTGATTATCGTCTCCACAGGGATTGGAGGCCAAACTAGCTTAGTTAAAACACACAAATTTGCAACTTGAAAATAAATGCAATAGCTATAGGAAACAAGTTCAGAAATGCTGTAGCAAACAACTGTAATATAAACTAGGTTGAAACAAGGATACTTCAAATGTCCTTTCACGTGTATGAAGCTCTCTATTGGGATGACAGGCTGGACTTATCAAGGGCTCCTATGTCTAAGTCTCAAGAATGTTTAGCTCTAACTTGCTCATATCATGATCGATAGAGTTTACTAAGGTGTTTCTAAACTATCTCTAGCAAAAAACCTAACAGCCAGAATACTATGATAATACCTCTCGACGTGAACCCTAGCAAGATACTATCCTTGAAGTTCTACTCCTTTTAGTCGTTGAAGCTCTACACTTATCTCTGAGGTAAGTTAGGATTTTGCCTCTCAGCATCAAACCCCATTGTTCACGTATATCTAAGCCTAACTCTCTCAAATATTAAGCTATCTAACACATAAGCAAATGTTAACTCTCGAAAGCTCTTACAAGCTTAAGGCATACAAAACAATGGACAAAGCATGTAAAGGGCAAGAAAGCAAACCAAACATTCATTCAAACATAAAACATAAGTTTCCCAAAATAAGCCCAAGCCACTTAAAATTAGTTCATGGTTAGGCAAATATCATCCACAATCAATCGTTTAAGACAACCCATCCAAATATAAAGAAATGAAATAACAAAAGTAACTAAAGAAAGGGAAACTCCAGGCCGCCTTGGACTGTCGTGAACTGCTCTAAGCTTGTTGCTTCTCTCAAAGGCCAGCAAGAACACCCCATGGAGCTTCAACAATGGAGGACACCATGATAGAGAAGATGAAGAAAGGAAGCCACATTTTTTTTTCTCTTTCTTAGCTTACAAAGTAACTTTTTTGGCTCTCTCTTTAATGTGGGTATCCTTTTCTTTATATAGTGGGGGCTCCTAGGGTTTTGTGCCCTTAATTCCAAGGGAATATTCCCTTCACATGGGACACAACTGGCTGATAGGTTCACGTGTGGGGCTGTGAAATTTCTTCATTTCGTTGTCCTCTAGCGTGCCCAGAAATGCTATCCAAAATGCTAAGCCATTTTTCCTTTTCTCCTGCACTGCTCTTCATTTCCCTACACATCACCACACCAAACAACAAACTTCTTAAGCAGCACCATTCTTATAAATAAACAAAGACAACCAAACAAATAACACCAAATTCAACTACATCAGCTAAATGCAACTATATGATATGAAATGAGCTTAATTTCATGCAATAACCTAAGTAAAGAGGCACAAAATGTTAACCTTTTACAAGGTTAACAGCCCTCAAGATCCTAACCAACCTTTCTGAGCTTTCCTTTAATGGTGAACCTTTGATGGGGAGAAGATGGAGTTTGATTTGGGAAAATTCACTTTCTCTTTCTTCATCACCTAACCGACAACCCTCCCATTCCATTTCTTATTTTTTAATTCAATTACAATGATGAATAATCAATCTCCAAGTTGCTCACACATGACACATCTCATATGCTCTCAATTTCAGCCATTCATACATGCATGCCACTAAACTTGTTCTACTATCAAACTAATCACTCCACAAGATCATCATACTTTCATATTTTCTATATTTTAGTCACTAGCTCATTTTTACTTCTTGCAATTCCATAATTAATAATGTAATTCATATACTAAACTAACACCTTGGTGCTCATATATGTTCCTTCATAATTTATTTTAAAATATAACCACTTTACTCATTCGATAACTAATCCTTAGCTCAATTAACTCTTTTACCTTCAATTCCATTTACTTGCTTACTCAATTGACTCAAATTGAGTCTTTAAAATTTCAAATACAACTTCTCAAAACATGATTCATCTTGTAAAACTCCTAGCCCGGTTTTAAGGGTGTTACAATTCTCCCCTTTAAGAAAATTCATCCTTGAATTTTCCTACATGTAGTGTACTGATCCAATACAAAACTTTCAATATGATTCCTTAGTTTAGAAATATCACTAAGAAAATTTCATGAGGTTTTGCTTTCCATTTCCTTCTCAACTTCTTTAGTAATCTCTGTTCTCCTTATTTATTATCTTTTCATAACTGCAACAATAATCTTATCTTGATTATCTTATGTTCGGAAATCTACTAGTTTCGAGGTAACAAAGAAGGGTGGTAGGTCATAGTTTAAACTATCGATAAATACTCAACACTATTAGTTTCAAAGTTTATACATTCTGTCTTATCCTTGCATTATCTATAGCATTGTTGCATATACTAACTTAGTAGTTAATTCCTTTGCCTTAAACCTAATGTTTGTTTTCTTCTTGTTGTTATGTTCTCCATAACACACATATATACCTTCTGATTCCTTCCTTGTGCCAGTAAACCTTTGGAAAGATCCATGGAATTAATCTTAATCACTATGGAGACTTGAAAATTCATCTTAAACATTCTAGAGTCTAATGGAATCCTATCAAATTCTTACCTTGTATCCCAAATACAAGGGATTCATAGGGAGCTCTTCACCCATACTACTTATGTCCTTAATAGACATTTTTCTATTAAGAACAAAAGAAGGTCGTGTCAGAGCTGCAAGTCACATTCTTTAATAACATTTAAATTCGCAGGTGGAAAATGCATTTAGTATGACATAGATAATGCAAACAACTTTGGTTGAGTTTGAGAATTGACTAAACTCTAGCTCTGATACCACTAAATGTAACACCCCTTACTCGATTTAGGAGTAAAACCGGTTCAAAAAGTGTTACACACAAACAAGCATTCAAAACATTGCATTAAGGATGTCTTATGTAAACATGGGATTTTTAGGGTAATTTAAAACTTTTCATCTTATTCACAAATCATGTTTCTAACTTCATTACAAATAAGAACAAGAATGCACACATTATGAAGTTCACTTCAACGGTTAGCTTAAAACATACACCATATTAATGCTTTAGTACACAAATCTATCATATTACTCCTACAATCTCATAAGATATATCTTTATTCACAAACTTCATTCTTCTTAAACCAATTACCAACTTTGTATACATCTATCCATTTTAAGACATATAGATCAATGCTTAAGATCATTCAAGATAACATTAACCATTATTTAAATGTCTTTAAGTCTACATGTTTGTATTATTTAACTTCAAATCTTATTATCAAGATTGCTAAGACACTCAACAAGTTCATTTTCTTTTAAGTCATTATGGGATAACTTTCATTTCTTATCTCAATTTCTTATTACAAAACATTATAAGGATTCCACATTTTCAAGGCTTAGTCTTACTTACTAGGTTAGTTTTTTCATGGTAATTAGATTTACTCAACTATCCAAGGCATAACTATAACGTTCATAACACAATCACAAGATCATATACATTTAAACACTTGGATTAACAATAACTTTACATATCCATTCAAAACATAACATTAACATACATTGTATTGTTTATGACATATGCAATAGCAAAACAATCTAATTCATGTCTCATATAATTAATTCATTATAGCCATTATTGTTTCCTGAGATTCAAGTCATAAGCATAAGCTCATGATCTTTAAAGATTATTATCTTATAATTTTAGGATCCATAAAGAACAAACATAGATTTGACAGCAGAATCATAGTTTAATCAAGTTAGGCACATTAACAAAAAGCCTAGCAAACATCTTATATCACACCTGCTCAATCTCAAGCATAAAATCACCTATCATAGCAAGCAACCATATCATACTCGTGCCCATAAATTTTTAAAACTCTTGTACCTTCTTCATAAGGTACTATAATCAACACTTGAAATGCACATATGTGTTAACTCACAAAATACTTAACATAAACCTTAATCATGTTTGCCACCCTAGGAATTTAAAACAATTACTACTAACCATATTTTCTAATCTTAGATCTTGTGTGACTTGCTGCTGAAAGTTGACACGATCACTGATTCACTGAATAGCTACCCGGAAGATCAATCATTTAAACACAAGTAAGTTTAGAATAACTTAGTAAGGTAACTAAATCAATCCAAACATACATAGTTACAAGAAGATGTATTTGTTTTACAAAGTCCTTAAGATTTAGGTTTGATTGATTCCTTTCATTTAGTCAAAGTTTACTATAATTACACTTTCCTTAAGCCATTCCATATTTAATTCACCAAGAACCATATAACTTGAGTTTTCAATTTATGTCTTCCATACTTCACATAACAGCCCACATAATTCACAAAACAGTTCACATTTTGTGTTGCAAAAACAGTCCACATTTTATTATAGAATAGTCCACATTTGTCTTGCAAAAATATTCAACTTTTTGTCTTGCAAAAACAGTCCACATAATTCACAAAACAATCCTCATTAATCATTGGCAAACAATCCCTTAAATTATCAAAATAGTCCTTGGTTTTAAGTTTACAAAGCAATCCATTTATTCACAAAGCAATCCTCATTAGACTTTGCAACTCCATCCATTTCAAGTTAACTAGACCATACCATCATTTTCTTTAAATTTGTTACTCAATTATCATGTCAAAGCAAGCAATCTCATGAATTTCACTATCCCAACTTGTTCCATACTCATAAGCATATAAATGTCCTTCATATTTACTTCAAGGACCAAGTAAGCATACATATAGTGAGGTAGCAAAAGTACATAACAATTGTTATATCAACAAGGTAACATAGAACGTTCAAAACTATTCTTTCCCTTTTGGCTTAAGCTAGTTTTCATAATGAATTCGATTACCACAAGACATTACTTTAGATATTTAAACAAATCAACCAACATCATATATCAACTTGCTATTATTAAAAGACTACAATACAAAATATTTCTAGCAAGATAGAAGCATTACATCTTTTCTTAGAATAATGAACTGAGATAAGGCTTAGTTAAGTTGTAACCCCCTTGACCCGGCCTAGTCGCTAGACCGAACCGAGCGGGCTATATTGCGTTTGCTGAAACAAACCCGTAAAGGTTTAACTCAAATTACGTCCATTTTTCTTTTATCTTATCTATATGCAACATTATAATTTATGGTGTGCATTCTGGCAGCGGGTCAAAACTCAACTTAATCGGGCGTCAAATCGACATCAAATTGCACTCAATTACAATTTAGGGACCAAATTGTAATTCTAGAAAATTACAGGACTTAATATATTTTGAAGTGACCAATCCTTAATTAGTCAGGTTTCATGCTTACATGTCAAATTTCAGCTTAAAACGATAATCTAAACTCATTTAATTGCATGCATAGCAATTAGGGACCAAATTGGAAGAATCTAAAACCTTTAATATCAAAATTAACAGACATAACGATCGGCATACAAATACGGTCCCAAAGTGTACAAATACGTAGGGGCGTATCGATACGCGTGTTACAAATCATTTTCCCATAATTTCAGTAGCTCAAAATCGTACCGATACACCTCTACCCGTACCGATATGCAGGCCAAAAATACACTTACCCCTATTGATACACCTCTACCCGTACTAATACACATGGGCTTGAAATATCCAATTTTTCTTGGTTTTTGTACAATCAAGGGTCCAAACATGCTTTATCAAACCCCAAACATATACACAATAATTCTAAAGATTAAACCATGTTAAAACGTCACAGAAACATGATCAAATCATGGCATCATACTTCAAACAGAAATCTAGAGGCATGCTTCTTAGAAAACAACCAACCACCATATGAACCATAAATCTAAAGCAACAACCAAATGCATAAGGCAAATTACAACCCCAAAATAGCAATACAAACTTGCCCAAATAGGGAATTTAGCAAAAACCCTCTCAAAACAATAATGAACCCTATTTCCTTTATTACTACAAGTATAGTTTGAAGAGTCAATACTTTTGCGTTAACAAGTCCTTGGATTTTCCCTCTCTTGCTCGCTACCTCCAACCTTTAATTCTCTGCATTGATGGACAAACAGAGCGTAAGCACACAAGGCTTAGTGAGGAGTGCTCAAAACACAACACCATCAATGCAATTAAAAACTGGATTCCAACTCACAAAGAGTTCATCATTTAAAACCACTTTCAAAACATTATCATGCCTTTTAAACCAAAATATGCTTACTTTGCAAGCACTTCATATTTGATTAAAAAAACCCATTTGAAAACAATATAACCCATCTTGTTTTGAAAACATGCTTTACTACCCAAGCATTATCTCATTTGTTTCCGCAATAAATCATGCATAATAACCATATGAATCAAAACATATATAAACATCATTTATCTCAATGATTCACATATATTGGAAATTAAAGTGACCTGGATGGCACTACCCCCATCCTTGGATAGCACTACCACTATCCATACATGTTCAGATACACATATTCTCTTGATAGCACTACCCCAATCAAGTCTCATGACGGTACTACCCCCACCATAACTTGCTTTGGCCGATAATAGAACTACTCATATCCCGTTTGGATAACACTACCCTTATCACTTCACAATAGCACTACCCCTATTGTGTAACCGAAGAATTTCACACAACCGATTTTGTATTTATAGTGCACTTTCATCCTATGGGAGCCAACTATATCCGAAACAATCTCAATACGTCACAAAGCAAATATATCCTTTCGGAATATATTTACTTATTGTTTTCCAATGCATTTCATAAAACCATTTCATATGCAATACCACATCGCCAAAGGCAACATCACATTCCTCTCAGGAACAATTCTCAATGCTCATATGCATTCAAATAATTTTGATAAAACATTGCATAGTTATCCAAAACGACGCATTTACAGTAAGTAAATCAAACTATGTTTAAAACCAAAACATGAAAATCAACCATGTTTAAACCAACATGAAATCTGCAAGCTCATCTCGAAACCAATAATCAAGCGAAGTAAGAACAACTTACGCTTGAGCTTAGTTAAGCTTTTTTAGGCTATAACTAAATCCCCATGATCCAAAGATCAAACCTTTTAAGGAGCTTAAACCTATTTTCACTCACTGATTCGCCTCGCTTGCCAACACGAATTGAGCCTCCGATAAGCAACGTACACCACAAGGCAAACCTACCTTGATCGTCCCCTGATTTAACCACATAAAAATAGAGGAAAATGCATCACTATGCATTCGACTTGCTGCTAAATAAAGATCCCCTGCAACCTCAACATTCGCCTTCCAAAAACTAGTTGAAACTATCGAAAACAACATCAAACACCTTCGAAACTTAACCCAGCCAAAGCCTACTAGTTTAATCCATCAATTACCATCAATTAACATCCAAAAACAACCTAATAACATCCTTATACCTCTAGCATCCATAAACCTCCTGCAACTCCTCAAAAACACATAACTAACAACTTAGAAGTTAGAGATTCACCTAGTTTTAGGATTCCAATGTTAAAACCAACTCATTAACATTATCAAACATCAAAATCATGATTAAAACCAATCGAGAACTCAACAAAATAGATCCAATACAAAAATCACATGATCTCAACAAATAAACCTTGATTTAACCAATTTTCATTATTAAATCATCAAAACTCATTAGAAAACATCAAACAAGGAACAATTGGTTGTGAATTTCAGTAAAAAAACCTTTCATTAGAGGAGAAGAACGAACCTTACCTCTAATGAGGGAATTTCCTCTCAATTGGATGTTTTACTCTAAAATCTTTGATGAAAAAAAGAGTGTTTGGCTGAAGAGATTTTGAGAGAAAAGTTTGAGAGCAAAAGTTACGTCAAAAATGGTTTAAGGAAATAATTACCTTCTTTTATTAAATCCCCTTTTAATTCCTTAATTAAAACTCTTTAAAATCAATCCTAATTGAAAGGAAAATCTGATAAAAACATTTGGTAAATTGGCTCCTTAAAGATTCTAAGATTTGACCCTTTTTCAAAATAGTCACTAAAAACAGTTTTCATTCTTTAAATTTTGGTTACCAACACAAAATGTCAAATGTCCAAAACCCATTTTCCAAAATTGATTTCACCAAATATCTCGATTTATTAAATAATGATATTAGGATATTTTCCCATATTTTTCTCTCACTTAAAAATATTTATTCTGATTTTTATCCTAAATCTGATTCGAATCTCTAATCCCTATCTACCAGACTATTTGATCAACCTAGCAAACTCCTAGGCCCAAAATCGAGGCGTTACAACTCTCTCCCACTTAGGAAATTTCTTCCTTGAAATTTTACCTGAAGGAAACAAATGTAGAAACTATTTCACCATGTCCGCTTTGCTATCCTGCGTGGCCTCCTCAACTCCACGATGTCACCACAACAACTTTTACAAGTTCAATCGTCTTGCCACGAAAAATTTTGCTGCTAGAATCAAGGATCTCTACCGGTTTCTCATCATAAGATAAATCCAGTTGCAACTTAATGTCTTCCACTAACATAACATGCGATGGATCCAACTGATACTTGCACAACATTGATACATGAAACACATCATGAATCTTCTCCAACTCAGGAGGTAACCTCAAACGATAAGCCATAGGACCCACACGCTCAACAACCTCATACGACTCAATAAACCTCAGACTAAGCTTACCCTTACGTCCGAACCGCATCACCTTCTTCCAAAGTGACACTTAAAAGAACACGTGATCACCAACCGCATATTCAATTTCTCTATGCTTCAAATTTGTGTAGGATTTCTAATGATCTGAGGCCGCTTTCAAGCAATCACAAAAAAACTTCACTTTCTCATTCGTGTCTTTCAACACATCCGACAAAGAAACATGCTTTTCTCTTACCTCAGCCAAACACAAAGGCGTATGACACTTCCTGCCATACAAGGCCTCATAAGATGCCATTTGCACAAAATCCATGGCGGTTCTCTCCATCTTTGATATGAACGTCAATGGCAAAGACCCAGAGAAGTACCCAGGTGGCCCCATTACTCGAGCAAGGGCCAAGGAGTTCCAAGCAGCCATGGAAAATATGTTTACATCAAGCTTGGGACGTGAGAAAGAAGAAATAATAAGGGAGGAACACTTTACTTTGCTTATGCATGAATTTGCATGAGTATTTAAAGTTTGCATAACATTCATTGCATTCAATAAACATGTTGTTCATTAAAGCATGCGTTGCATTTAAACATGTAGTTCATTTAGTTATACACTTCATTTAACTAAGTAGTTCATTGATTAAACTAGTTCATTCAAGATTATTAGTTCATTGAATAAAGTTAGTTCATTAATTAAACTAGTTCATTCATCAAACTAGCTCATTTATTAAACTAACTCTTAATTGTTTACATGCATGTTTTCAATTAAAGATTGAATAAAGTTTACCTTTGTGTCTAGGTGCATGAGGGAAGATGAGCGGTTTTACCAGATGCAAGAATATCAGCAGAATGTCTTCCAATTCTGGATGCGATACAGACGTGTTTGGATCCAGAAATCAATTGGACGTTATTCCTCCATCTCTTAGCTTTCCAATGCCTTTTGAATCACCTCAATCCGATATCGGGAGCTTGAGATACGAATGATTTCTCAAGACAGTGCAGGCTGAAATTTTTATTACGGGAATTTTATGCATGGATGATTTGAATGAATTTGAGCCAAGGAAGAGTTCTTTCATCTTCTACCAAGAGACAAGCAATTGATGGCCATCTTAATTCAGCAAATTCAAGGCATTCAAGGTTGATGTTATCACCATTCAAGTGGGGGTTTCAAAATTCATTGAGGAGACATGAAATGAAGGCTGGATGAAACTCACCTTTTTATGACATTCAAGTCATATTAATCAGCTTGGAAGATGAAGAGTTGCACTTAAGCTGGACAGCAAGGACGTCTACATTCATCCTTGTCCACATTCATCCCTTTTCTCTTCATATGATAGCAAAACAAGGCAGCCCAAGAGTCCTTCTTAATTTGGACGAAAATATGACTAAATTCAACCTCAATTTGTCTAAACTAATCAGCTTTGAAGATGAGAAGAAAGGACAAAGCATTCATGTGTATTCAAGTGCATTAAGATGAGCATTCATCTTTCTTGTAACACCTTTTCATATTCTGCCTACTTCTACTATAAATAGGCATCTTTAGGATCATTGTAAGACACACTTTGAATATATAAAACATCTTTGAAAGATTGCTTTCATTCTTGTTCTCTTGTGGAACTTTATCGGCTTCAAGTTAGTCTTGTAGTCTTCATCCATTTCCCTTTTGTTATAGCGTTGGTTCCTAGCTCATCTATAGCTAGTGGGTCACGTTCCATATCCTACCACTTCATTTCCACTTTATTATATTGCTGGTTCCTTCACAATCCATCCTTTGAATTTCTTCATCTTAACGCCAACACCCCATCATCTTCACCTACATTTTCATCTTTTATTTTTTTTCCATAATCACAACTATCACTCTTCCTACACCCCTTCTACATATCTTTCATCCCATTATTTCTATTTCTTATTTATCTATTTCTACTTACATTATTGTTTGAGTAATTTGAGAATACATTCAAAGCCACTGCTGAGTTCTTACTAGAATCACGATCGGGCATTCACATATATGATTCAAAACTCATAGTCGAGATCATATCATTTGGTATCAGAGCCTAGATGATTCAGTAAGCGTATTATTTTCTCTCTCCGGGTTAGTAAAAAAAAATCAAAAAAAATCAAAAAAAAAAATCTTAAAGAGGGAGGGAGCAGTCTATTCTTGTTTAAAAAAATTACAATACATCATTTCTTATTGCTGAATTACAAATTCCTTTACCTATTCTTAGTAATTCTTTCTTTTTGAAGCCATTATCCTTTTATTATTCATCATTCTCCTACCAAGCTAGAATTGTTTCAGTAGAAGTCCACGAGACACTTGTAAGCCTTGAGGAAGTTCCCAAAAGGACTTGAAAATAAAGCACAGTGGTAAAAGGCATGAGTGTGCATTAAGGGGAAAAGCCTAACCTGAGTGAAACACGAGTGTGAGTGCATTTTCTTTGGAGTGGAAAGGTGAGATTTTGTGTTAGTAAGGTTTAATTTCTTTTGTTTCTTTATCTAACATGTCACAAAGATCTGGTCATAGTGGTGAAGGAGTTCCCAATTTGCAAAATCAGGCTATGCTTCAAGCAATGGCCAAAATGATCCAAGAGCAATTGGAGCCCCTAATTGAGCGAATAGACCAGCTTGAAATTTCACAAGCTAATCGGGGTAATGAGGAGTATCTGAAGAAGTTGAAGTAGATGATGTGCAAGATCAAGTATCCCAACATAGCATGGTACAACAAGGCCAGAGAGCTCGACCCACGAGTAGCGATAATCTCAGCAACATCAAGATTACCATTCCTCCTTTTCAAGGAAGAACGGATCCTGAAACCTATCTTGCATGGGAAAAGAAGGTTGAGCACATTTTTGAGTGCCATAACTATTGAGCTTAAAAGGTAAAACTCGCTGCCATTGAGTTTACGGATTATGCACTAATATGGTGGGATCAATTGACATCAAGTAGGAGACGCAATGGAGAACATCCTATCACTACATGGGATGAAATGAAAGCGGTGATGCGAAGGCGATTCATTCCAACCCACTACCATCGAGAGTTATTCAACCGTCTTCAAAATCTTTCACAAGGTAACCGAAGTGTTGAAGATTACTACAAAGAGATGGAGGTGTCCATGATTCGAGCCAACATCGGCGAGGATCGAGAAGCCACAATGGCAAGATTCCTAAGCGGGACTAAATCCGGACATTGCGAACGTGGTCGAGTTGCAACATTATGTGGAGATGGAAGACATGGTGCATATGGCCATGAAAGTGGAAAAACAGCTCAAAAGAAAGGGTGCCACGATCTTATGGGAGTTCAACATCAAAATGGGGGCAAAGTTCATACAAGAAGACTCCTCCAATACCGTCCCACGAAAAAGGAGGACCACCGAAGGAAGTAAGCCCATTGCGAAACCAGCAAGGGTAAGACTACCGCTACTCCAAATCATTCCCGTGACATACAATGTTTTAAGTGTTTGGGGCGTGGACACATTGCAAGCCAATGTCGAACCGCAACACCATGCTTCTTCGAGATGATGGAGAAGTTGAATCGGAACAAGAAGAGGATGAGAATGAAGATGTTGCCATCGAAGAAGAAGAATTAGAGTATGGCGTGGAAGGAGAGGTTCTTGTTGTCAAAAGAAGCCTAAGCGTACAATCCGTTGGAGGAAATGAACAACGAGAAAATATCTTCCATACTCGTTGCCATGTTGGAGGAAAGGTATGCTTTGTTATTATTGATGGTGGTAGTTGCACTAATGTTGCTAGTACCTTAATGGTAGATACACTTGGCTTGGCAACAACAAAGCATCCACAACCTTATAAGCTACAATGGCTCAACGATGGAGGAGAACTCAAGGTGACCAAACAAGTTCGAATTGTTTTCTCTATTGGGAAGTACAAAGGCGCAGGTATTATGCGATGTCGTTCCAATGCACATAAGCCATTTATTACTTGGAAGGCCTTGGCAATTTGATAGGCGAGTGATCCATGACGGGTATACCAACCGGTATCGTTCACCCATGAAACAAAGAAGATCACTTTAGCCCCACTTTCTCCAAAACAAATACATGAAGACCAAATTTTATTGAGAGGAAAAATTGAAAAAGCCAAAAGAGAGAGACCAAAATGGAGGTAAAAGCAAAGGAGTGTGATCAAAATGAGGGAAGGAAAATCAGCATTCTTTCTAAAAGAGAGAGTTGAAAAAAAGAGTTTAATGACCAAAGGAAGCACTTGTGCTCATGTACAAGGAAAATTTCTTGAATACTAACTACCTTGATCAAAATTTGCCTGCTTTTGTTGTGTCTTTATTGCAGGAGTTTGATGACCTATTTCGGAGGAAATACCAAGTGGCTGCCACCTATTCGTGGCATAGAACATCAAATAGACTTTGTTTCGGGCCGTCATTCCAAACCGACCAGCGTGCGAAGCAACCCCGAAGAAACTAAGGAGTTGCAAAGGCAAGTATCTGAGTTGATGTCAAAGGCTACGTGAGGAAAGCCTTAGCCCATGTGCCGTGCGGTTCTACTTGTGCCAAAGAAGGATGGAACTTGGCGCATGTGTGTGGACTGCCGAGCGGTAAACAAAATTACAGTAAAGTATCGTCACCCTATTCCTCGCTTAGATGACATGTTAGATGAGCTTAGTGGTTCTAACCTCTTTTCCAAGATTGATCTTAAAAGTGGTTACCACCAAATACGAATGCGGGAAGGTGATGAGTGGAAAACAGCATTCAAAACTAAGCAAGGCCTTTATGAGTGGTTGGTTATGCCTTTTGGCTTAACTAATGCTCCAAGCACGTTTATGAGGTTAATGAATCATGTTCTTAGGCCATTCTTGGGTAAGTTTTGTGTGGTTTACTTTGATGACATTCTAATCTATAGTAAAACCATGGAAGAACATGTTCAACATTTAAGGTCAGTTTTGCTAGTTTTGAGGAAGGAAAAATTGTTTGCTAACTTACAAAAATGTACATTTTGTCTTGACAGGGTTGTTTTCCTAGGTTTCGTTGTGAGTTCTGAAGAAGCCTTGGAGGTGGACAAAGAGAAGGTTAAAGCCATTGAAGAGTGGCCACGACCAGCAAGCATTTCTCAAGTTAGGAGCTTCCATGGACTTGCAAGTTTTTATCGAAGATTCGTCCCCAACTTCAGCACCATAGCCGCCCCACTAACAAGTGTTATTAAGAAGAATTCTAAATTCTTTTGGGGAAGATCAAGAGAAGTCCTTTAATAGCATTAAAGATTGTTTAATACATGCCCCTTTACTTGCTCTACCTGATTTTAATCTAACTTTTGAAATTGAATGTGATGCATCAGGTGTAGGAATTGGAGCAGTTTTGTCTCAAGGTGGACGTCCTATAGCCTATTTGGTGAAAAATTAAGTGGAGCTACGCAATTACCCTACCTATGACAAGGAGATGTATGCTCTTGTGAGGGCAATGGAAACATGGCAACATTACCTTTGGCCTAAGGAGTTCATCATTCACACTGATCATGAGGCATTGAAACATATCCGGGGCAGCATAAACTCAACAAAAGGCATGCCAAATGGGTGGAGTTTCTTGAAACTTTCCCATATGTTATCAAGTACAAGAAAGGTAAGGAGAATATAGTTGCCGATGCATTGTCACGGAGGTATATTCTTTTAAACACTTTGGAATCTAAGTTATTGGGTTTTGTTTTTATTAAAGACTTATATGTCTCGACTCTGATTTTGGAGAGATTTACAAAGCTTGTGAGAAAGGGTCAATTGAAAAATACTATAAGCATGATGGTTTCCTATTTAAGGAAGGAAGACTATGCATCCCTCAAGGTTCCATCGTGAATTGCTAACTAAGGAAGCTCATGGAGGAGGATTAATGGGACATTTTGGGATAGCAAAGACTTTGGCTATACTTCAAGAGCACCTATATTGGCCTAAAATGAAGCGAGATGTGGAGAGGTTGTGTGAGCGATGCATCACTTGCAGGAAGGCCAAATCTAAAGTCATGCCACATGGACTTTACACACCACTACCCATACCGGAAGCACCATGGATGGATATTTCAATGGATTTTGTGCTAGGGCTTCCACGTACCAAGAATAACAAAGATTCCATCTTTGTAGTTGTGAATAGATTCTCCAAAATGGCTCATTTCATTCCTGTAACAAAACTAATGATGCCTCACATATTGCTACTTTGTTTTTCAGGAAATCTTAAGGTTACATGGCATACCAAGAACTATTGTGTCTGATCGGGATGTGAAGTTCTTAAGTCACTTTTGGAGAGCCCTATGGAGTAAGATTGGTACTAAGTTACTATTCTCCACCACTTGCCACCCTCAAGCGGATGGCCAAACTGAAGTGGTGAACCGAGTACTTTCTATGTTACTTGATCCATCATTAGGAAGAATTTGAAAACATGGGAGGAGAGTTTACCACATGTGGAGTTTGCATACAACCGTTCGATCCATAGTACTACAGGCGCGCGCCTTTTGAAGTGGTGTATGGATTCAATCCATTAACACCGATAGACTTGTTACCATTACCCGCTGATCAAATTGTGAATAAAGATGGACTTAATAAAGCTGAATTTGTTAAGAAGCTTCATCAACAAGTCTTGGGAGAACATTGAAAAGCGAACCAAGCAATATGAGCAGCAAGCAAATAAGGGTCGTAAGCGAATTTCCTTTGAGCCGAGGGGATTGGGTGTGGCTGCACATGAGGAAAGAAAGGTTCGGCTCAACGAAAGTCCAAATTAATGCCTCGGGGAGATGGACCATTCCAAATAGTCAAGAAGATCAATGACAATGCCTATCAATTAGATCTTCCAGGTGAGTTTAATGTTAGTGCAACCTTCAATGTTGCTGACCTATCTCCTTATGATGTAGATGACGATTTGGGGACAAATCGCCTTAAAAGGGAGGGACTGATATGAGCGTCAATGGCAAAGACCCAGAGAAGTACCCGGTGGCCCCATTACTCGAGCAAGGGCCAAGGAGTTCCAAGCAGCCATGGAAAATATGTTTACATCAAGCTTGGGACGTGAGAAAGAAGAAATAATAAGGGAGGAACACTTTACTTTGCTTATGCATGAATTTGCATGAGTATTTAAAGTTTGCATAACATTCATTGCATTCAATAAACATGTTGTTCATTAAAGCATGCGTTGCATTTAAACATGTAGTTCATTTAGTTATACACTTCATTTAACTAAGTAGTTCATTGATTAAACTAGTTCATTCAAGATTATTAGTTCATTGAATAAAGTTAGTTCATTAATTAAACTAGTTCATTCATCAAACTAGCTCATTTATTAAACTAACTCTTAATTGTTTACATGCATGTTTTCAATTAAAGATTGAATAAAGTTTACCTTTGTGTCTAGGTGCATGAGGGAAGATGAGCGGTTTTACCAGATGCAAGAATATCAGCAGAATGTCTTCCAATTCTGGATGCGATACAGACGTGTTTGGATCCAGAAATCAATTGGACGTTATTCCTCCATCTCTTAGCTTTCCAATGCCTTTTGAATCACCTCAATCCGATATCGGGAGCTTGAGATACGAATGATTTCTGAAGACAGTGCAGGCTGAAATTTTTATTACGGGAATTTTATGCATGGATGATTTGAATGAATTTGAGCCAAGGAAGAGTTCTTTCATCTTCTACCAAGAGACAAGCAATTGATGGCCATCTTAATTCAGCAAATTCAAGGCATTCAAGGTTGATGTTATCACCATTCAAGTGGGGTTTCAAAATTCATTGAGAGACATGAAATGAAGGCTGGATGAAACTCACCTTTTTATGACATTCAAGTCATATTAATCAGCTTGGAAGATGAAGAGTTGCACTTAAGCTGGACAGCAAGGATGTCTACATTCATCCTTGTCCACATTCATCCTTTTTCTCTTCATATGATAGCAAAACAAGGCAGCCCAAGAGTCCTTCTTAATTTGGACGAAAATATGACTAAATTCAACCTCAATTTGTCTAAACTAATCAGCTTTGAAGATGAGAAGAAAGGACAAAGCATTCATGTGTATTCAAGTGCATTAAGATGAGCATTCATCTTTCTTGTAACACCTTTTCATATTCTGCCTACTTCTACTATAAATAGGCATCTTTAGGATCATTGTAAGACACACTTTGAATATATAAAACATCTTTGAAAGATTGCTTTCATTCTTGTTCTCTTGTGGAACTTTATCGGCTTCAAGTTAGTCTTGTAGTCTTCATCCATTTCCCTTTTGTTATAGCGTTGGTTCCTAGCTCATCTATAGCTAGTGGGTCACGTTCCATATCCTACCACTTCATTTCCACTTTATTATATTGCTGGTTCCTAACTCTTTATAGTTAGGGGGTCACAATCCATCCTTTGAATTTCTTCATCTTAACGCCAACACCCCATCATCTTCACCTACATTTTCATCTTTTATTTTTTTTTCCTTCCATAATCACAACTATCACTCTTCCTACACCCTTCTACATATCTTTCATGATGTCTTCTTCCAAACATATAATGGGGCCACCATCTCCTTGCCCGATTGTCCATTTTAGCCACCGGACTTTCGGTTGAGCCATTGAAAACCTTTCTTCCCTCGTTTCTAGCCATTTGTCCCCAAATCGTCATCTAAATTTAAGGAGATACGAAGCATATTTGAAGGTTGCATTAACATTAAAACTCCACCGAAGATCTGTTCTAGGGGCATTGTTCATTGATCTTCTTGCAAATTATCTGGAATGGTCCATCTTTAGGTACAATTTCATTTGCTGAATGGTAAACCTTTCTTCTTAATGTGAAGCCACACCAACCCAAAGCTCAAAGGAAAGTTTTGATTTTTATTTGCTTGCTACTGCTTGGTCTTTTGCTTTTCAATGTTCTCCCGCACTTGTTGATGAAGCTTATTAACGCCAGCTTTATTAAGTCCATCTTTATTCACAATTTGATCACGGTAATGGTAAGAAGTCTCTTCTGGTAGTTGAATCCAGGTAACCACATCAAAAGGAGGGCGGGTCTATAGTACTTGAGGATCTAACGGTTGTATGCAACTCTGGGCAGGGTGGTAAACTCTCCTCCATGTTTTCAACATCTTCCTAATGATGGATCGGCAATACAGAAAAGTACTGGCTTCACTACTTCAGTTATTCAAGAAGCTTGAATTCAGGAGGGTGGTGGAAGGAGTAACTAGTACCAATCTTACCCATAGGGTTTCCAAAAGTGACTTCGTTTTTACATCCCATCAGACACAATAGTTCTTGGTATGCCATGTAACCTAAGATTTTAAACAAAGTTAGCAATATGTGAGGCATCATTAGTTTTTTTACAGGAATGAAATGAGCCATTTTAGAAGTGGTCCAACTACAAAGATGAATCTTTGTTATTTTGGTACGTGAAGCCCTAGCACAATCCATTGAAATATCCATCCATGGTGCTTATGTCTCGATGGGTCCATGTGGCAGTGGTGTGACCTTCCAAGCCCTTTGGGTATGACTTTAGATTAGCAACTCTTTAATATGATCCAAAAACCCCAAACTCCACGTTTAAAAAGAATAAACCGATAATAAAGCATGATCTTGATGTAAAAAAAGATAGATGAATTTGATGGTGAGCGTGTTGGATAGATTTGTCCTTGGCACCTCCTAATCGCAATTGAATAGGCAAACACCGCAAAACGGCATGAATCTTCTCCGATGAATGGATGATGATGAGATAGATGTTGTAGGATATTTGTCCTTGCACGATTAAACAATTATCCTGTGCAAGTATGTTGCCCTCCATTGCCTCACGCTCTAACCCACCCTCCTAGACTGAAATTACCAAATAGGCAGGATGTCCAGGTGAGACATGATCTCCAATTCCTACACTTGATGCATCACATAATTTGAAGAAGACTTCTAGATTAAAAATAACAAGTAAATCCATCTACATTAAAATAAAATGGGCCTATTAAAGGACTTCTTGATCTTCCCCAAAAGATGTTGAATTCTTATTAATGAAGCACTCTTGTTTAAAAATATGGTGCCGGGTGAAGAGTTAATCTTAAATTAAAACTTGCAAGTAATAATAAAATAAATAAACATGATTTTATCATGGTAAAAAGCCAATCTTAAATGGCTTAACCTTCTAATCCTTCATCTCCACCTCCAAGAAACCTAAATTAAACTCTAAAATAATCCAAGAAAACAACCTAAATGAATAAGACAAAATGTACATTTTAAAAACCGTGATAGAGATTTTTTTGCTCGCACGGGCCACTAAATGACATAACTTAGCCCTCCGTTTCCGGCGCTCAAGTGTTCAAGATCAAGTTGGTTAAGCTAAGACAAAATGAATATGTTTGAAGAAGATGATGTAGACTAGAAGTGCCCGATCCCATCCGAAAATTCGATGCAAGCTCATGAAATTCCACTTATAAAACAAGCTTTCAACTCCTTCGCCACAATGCATCATTTTAGCCCCTATACATGTATCACCTAACTCCTTATGCTTCCTTCTGAGGAGACAGTTGGGCTTTCATTATCCCTACCCATACTTGTTTTTTAGACATTATATATAAGAAGTAAGAGAAGCCAAGCTCAAGTCACAATCTAATCAAAATCCAAGTAACCCTAGGTGGTACTAAATGATCAACTATAATAGCCTATTCATACAGACCCTAGAATCTTGCAAGGTAAGCTGATTACCATGGTAACATACCTTTAACCACCCTAGTAGGATTAGGTGTTAATACATTTACAATCAATAATCCATTTTATAAGCTAGTAAGTTAATTCAATCTCACTTAAGCCTTCTTGTACATTAGAAACACCTTTAATTAGGTGAGGACCCAATATACAATGTATGATGCACCCATTAGATAATTGAAAATTCTAATGCAATTTGATATCATATTCAATACCATTTAGGGATTTGTTTGTTCTTCAAGTAACTCTTCGAATAGGTTGATACTTAATAGAAAAAGTTTCAAGATTTTAAGGTAGCTACTGTATACTAATAGGTGATTTTCATTTACTTAAGTCTCAACTATGAACCATCAACAGATGGTATGGTCCCTCATCAATAAGGAACCATTCAAACTAGGCAAACAATAGTAGGTACATTGCTTAATTTTCAATCCAATATCAATACAAGGCTTGAAGTTTAGACATGTTTTAATCATTCAATTCGCCAGTTTACGATAATATATCCTTTTGAACACAATCAATGTTTCAATACACAAGCAATCTCATAAGCAATGTTCAATAGTTCATGCAGTATTTGATATTTTCTTTACAATCAAGAATAACAAAGTTCACATCTTGCATTAATGTTTTCTTTCTCAATTTTGATGTTTGGCACATAAACAAAACTAATGATGAAATGTTATATAGTTCATTGTTTTGATGAAATCTTTGGTTACATGGCACAACCAAATGTAGTTGATGGAATTTGATGTTTTCTTTACAATTTTATAAAATGATGAGTCATCATGGAAGATATTCTTTGGTTTTAAGTCATAATAGGGTAATCGATTCCTAGTTCTGAAATGTTGTTTGAATGATTGCAAATGCGTTATGAAGATTCAATTGTTAAAATGTGGTAACTGTAGTTGTGAATAGTTGTTACTTTGATATTCATGTGTAAGTTCCTTTAAGAGAGTTTGATTAATTTCAAAATTGTAAGATATTGTGGTTTTTAGATGATTACCTAAACTTTAAACACATAGAGTGAACCTAAATAAAAATTTGTTAATTTTAAAAGGTTTTAGAATTTCCTAGATTCTCTTGGTATACATTTGTTTGATCCGAGTCCCGTCGCATCTTGAGTACTTTACTTTGCTTATGCATGAATTTGCATGAGTATTTAAAGTTTGCATAACATTCATTGCATTCAATAAACATGTTGTTCATTAAAGCATGCGTTGCATTTAAACATGTAGTTCATTTAGTTATACACTTCATTTAACTAAGTAGTTCATTGATTAAACTAGTTCATTCAAGATTATTAGTTCATTGAATAAAGTTAGTTCATTAATTAAACTAGTTCATTCATCAAACTAGCTCATTTATTAAACTAACTCTTAATTGTTTACATGCATGTTTTCAATTAAAGATTGAATAAAGTTTACCTTTGTGTCTAGGTGCATGAGGAAGATGAACGGTTTTACCAGATGCAAGAATATCATCAATTGACGTTATTCCTCCATCTCTTAGCTTTCCAATGCCTTTTGAATCACCTCAATCCGATATCGGGAGCTTGAGATACGAATGATTTACTCAAGACAGTGCAGGCTGAAATTTTTATTACGGGAATTTTATGCATGGATGATTTGAATGAATTTGAGCCAAGGAAGAGTTCTTTCATCTTCTACCAAGAGACAAGCAATTGATGGCCATCTTAATTCAGCAAATTCAAGGCATTCAAGGTTGATGTTATCACCATTCAAGTGGGGGTTTCAAAATTCATTGAGGAGACATGAAATGAAGGCTGGATGAAACTCACCTTTTATGACATTCAAGTCATATTAATCAGCTTTGAAGATGAAGAGTTGCACTTAAGCTGGACAGCAAGGACGTCTACATTCATCCTTGTCCACATTCATCCCTTTTTCTTCATATGATAGCAAAACAAGGCAGCCCAAGAGTCCTTCTTAATTTGGACGAAAATATGACTAAATTCAACCTCAATTTGTCTAAACTAATCAGCTTTGAAGATGAGAAGAAAGGACAAAGCATTCATGTGTATTCAAGTGCATTAAGATGAGCATTCATCTTTCTTGTAACACCTTTTCATATTCTGCCTACTTCTACTATAAATAGGCATCTTTAGGATCATTGTAAGACACACTTTGAATATATAAAACATCTTTGAAAGATTGCTTTCATTCTTGTTCTCTTGTGGAACTTTATCGGCTTCAAGTTAGTCTTGTAGTCTTCATCCATTTCCCTTTGTTATAGCGTTGGTTCCTAGCTCATCTATAGCTAGTGGGTCACGTTCCATATCCTACCACTTCATTTCCACTTTATTATATTGCTGGTTCCTAACTCTTTATAGTTAGGGGTCACAATCCATCCTTTGAATTTCTTCATCTTAACGCCAACACCCCATCATCTTCACCTACATTTTCATCTTTTATTTTTTTCCTTCCATAATCACAACTATCACTCTTCCTACACCCTTCTACATATCTTTCATCCCATTATTTCTATTTCTTATTTATCTATTTCTACTTACATTATTGTTTGAGTAATTTCAGAATACATTCAAAGCACTGCAGAGTTCTTACTAGAATCACGATCGGGCATTCACATATATGATTCAAAACTCATAGTCGAGATCATATCATTTGGTATCAGAGCCTAGATGATTCAGTAAGCGTATTATTTTTTCTCTCCCGGGTTAGTAAAAAATCAAAAAAAAAAAAAAAAATCTTAAAGAGGGAGGGAGCAGTCTATTCTTGTTTAAAAAAAATTACAATACATCATTTCTTATTGCTGAATTACAAATTCCTTTACCTATTCTTAGTAATTCTTTCTTTTTGAAGCCATTATCCTTTTATTATTCATCATTCTCCTACCAAGCTAGAATTGTTTCAGCCAAGTCCACGAGACACTTGTAAGCCTTGAGGAAGTTCCCAAAAGGACTTGAAAATAAAGCACGAGTGGTAAAAGGCATGAGTGTGCATTAAGGGGAAAAGCCTAACCTGAGTGAAACACGAGTGTGAGTGCATTTTCTTTGGAGTGGAAAGGTGAGATTTTGTGTTAGTAAGGTTTAATTTCTTTTGTTTCTTTATCTAACATGTCACAAAGATCTGGTCATAGTGGTGAAGGAGTTCCCAATTTGCAAAATCAGGCTATGCTTCAAGCAATGGCCAAAATGATCCAAGAGCAATTGGAGCCCTAATTGAACGAATAGACCAGCTTGAAATTTCACAAGCTAATCGGGGTAATGAGGAGTATCCCAAGAAGTTGAAGTAGATGATGCAAGATCAAGTATCCCAACATAGCATGGTACAACAAGGCCAGAGAGCTCGACCACGAGTAGACGATAATCTCAAAGAACATCAAGATTACCATTCCTCCTTTTCAAGGAAGAACGGATCCTCAAACCTATCTTGCATGGGAAAAGAAGGTTGAGCACATTTTTGAGTGCCATAACTATTCGAGCTTAAAAAGGTAAAACTCGCTGCCATTGAGTTTACGGATTATGCACTAATATGGTGGGATCAATTGACATCAAGTAGGAGACGCAATGGAGAACATCCTATCACTACATGGGATGAAATGAAAGCGGTGATGCGAAGGCGATTCATTCCAACCCACTACCATCGAGAGTTATTCAACCGTCTTCAAAATCTTTCACAAGGTAACCGAAGTGTTGAAGATTACTACAAAGAGATGGAGGTGTCCATGATTCGAGCCAACATCGACGAGGATCGAGAAGCCACAATGGCAAGATTCCTAGCGGGACTAAATCCGGACATCATAACGTGGTCGAGTTGCAACATTATGTGGAGATGGAAGACATGGTGCATATGGCCATGAAAGTGGAAAAACAGCTCAAAAGAAAGGGTGCCACACGATCTTATGGGAGTTCAACATCAAAATGGGGCAAAGTTCATACAAGAAGACTCCTCCAATACCGTCCCACGAAAAAAAGGAGGACCACCGAAAGGAAGTAAGCCCATTGCCGAAACCAGCAAGGGTAAGACTACCGCTACTCCAAATCATTCCCGTGACATACAATGTTTTAAGTGTTTGGGGCGTGGACACATTGCAAGCCAATGTCCGAACCGCAACACCATGCTTCTTCGAGATGATGGAGAAGTTGAATCGGAACAAGAAGAGGATGAGAATGAAGATGTTGCCATCAAGAAGAAGAATTAGAGTATGGCGTGGAAGGAGAGGTTCTTGTTGTCAAAAGAAGCCTAAACGTACAATCCGTTGGAGGAAATGAACAACGAGAAAATATCTTCCATACTCGTTGCCATGTTGGAGGAAAGGTATGCTTTGTTATTATTGATGGTGGTAGTTGCACTAATGTTGCTAGTACCTTAATGGTAGATACACTTGGCTTGGCAACAACAAAGCATCCACAACCTTATAAGCTACAATGGCTCAACGATGGAGGAGAACTCAAGGTGACCAAACAAGTTCGAATTGTTTTCTCTATTGGGAAGTACAAAGACGAGGTATTATGCGATGTCGTTCCAATGCACGCAAGCCATTTATTACTTGGAAGGCCTTGGCAATTTGATAGGCGAGTGATCCATGACGGGTATACCAACCGTATACGTTCACCCATGAAGCAAAGAAGATCACTTTAGCCCCACTTTCTCCAAAACAAATACATGAAGACCAAATTTTATTGAGAGGAAAAATTGAAAAAGCCAAAGAGAGAGAGACCAAAATGGAGGTAAAAGCAAAGGAGTGTGATCAAAATGAGGGAAGGAAAATCAGCATTCTTTCTAAAGAGAGAGTTGAAAAAGAGTTTAATGACAGCAAAGGAAGCACTTGTGCTCATGTACAAGGAAAATTTCTTGAATACTAACTACCTTGATCAAAATTTGCCTCGCTTTTGTTGTGTCTTTATTGCAGGAGTTTGATGACCTATTTCCGGAGGAAATACCAAGTGGGCTGCCACCTATTCGTGGCATAGAACATCAAATAGACTTTGTTTCCAAGCCGTCATTCCAAACCGACCAGCGTGCATCAAGCAACCCCGAAGAAACTAAGGAGTTGCAAAGGCAAGTATCTGAGTTGATGTCAAAAGGCTACGTGAGGGAAAGCCTTAGCCCATGTGCCGTGCCGGTTCTACTTGTGCCAAAGAAGGATGGAACTTGGCGCATGTGTGTGGACCGCCGAGCGGTAAACAAAATTACGGTAAAGTATCGTCACCCTATTCCTCGCTTAGATGACATGTTAGATGAGCTTAGTGGTTCTAACCTCTTTTCCAAGATTGATCTTAAAAGTGGTTACCACCAAATACGAATGCGGGAAGGTGATGAGTGGAAAAACAGCATTCAAAACTAAGCAAGGCCTTTATGAGTGGTTGGTTATGCCTTTTGGCTTAACTAATGCTCCAAGCACGTTTATGAGGTTAATGAATCATGTTCTTAGGCCATTCTTGGGTAAGTTTTGTGTGGTTTACTTTGATGACATTCTAATCTATAGTAAAACCATGGAAGAACATGTTCAACATTTAAGGTCAGTTTTGCTAGTTTTGAGGAAGGAAAAATTGTTTGCTAACTTACAAAAATGTACATTTTGTCTTGACAGGGGTTGTTTTCCTAGGTTTCGTTGTGAGTTGAAGCCTTGAGGTGGACAAAGAGAAGGTTAAAGCCATTGAAGAGTGGCCACGACCAGTAAGCATTTCTCAAGTTAGGAGCTTCCATGGACTTGCAAGTTTTTATCAAGATTCGTCCCCAACTTCAGACCATAGCCGCCCCACTAACAAGTGTTATTAAGAAGAATTCTAAATTCTTTTGGGGGAAGATCAAGAGAAGTCCTTTAATAGCATTAAAGATTGTTTAATACATGCCCCTTTACTTGCTCTACCTGATTTTAATCTAACTTTTGAAATTGAATGTGATGCATCAGGTGTAGGAATTGGAGCAGATTTTGTCTCAAGGTGGACGTCCTATAGCCTATTTCAGTGAAAAATTAAGTGGAGTTACGCTTAATTACCCTACCTATGACAAGGAGATGTATGCTCTTGTGAGGGCAATGGAAACATGGCAACATTACCTTTGGCCTAAGGAGTTCATCATTCACACTGATCATGAGGCATTGAAACATATCCGGGGCAGCATAAACTCAACAAAAGGCATGCCAAATGGGTGGAGTTTCTTGAAACTTTCCCATATGTTATCAAGTACAAGAAAGGTAAGGAGAATATAGTTGCCGATGCATTGTCACGGAGGTATATTCTTTTAAACACTTTGGAATCTAAGTTATTGGGTTTTGTTTTTATTAAAGACTTATATGTCTCGACTCTGATTTTGGAGAGATTTACAAAGCTTGTGAGAAAGGGTCAATTGAAAAATACTATAAGCATGATGGTTTCCTATTTAAGGAAGGAAGACTATGCATCCCTCAAGGTTCCATGCGTGAATTGCTAACTAAGGAAGCTCATGGAGGAGGATTAATGGGACATTTTGGGATAGCAAAGACTTTGGCTATACTTCAAGAGCACCTATATTGGCCTAAAATGAAACGAGATGTGGAGAGGTTGTGTGAGCGATGCATCACTTGCAGGAAGGCCAAATCTAAAGTCATGCCACATGGACTTTACACACCACTACCCATACCGGAAGCACCATGGATGGATATTTCAATGGATTTTGTGCTAGGGCTTCCACGTACCAAGAATAACAAAGATTCCATCTTTGTAGTTGTGGATAGATTCTCCAAAATGGCTCATTTCATTCCCTGTAACAAAACTAATGATGCCTCACATATTGCTACTTTGTTTTTCAGGGAAATCTTAAGGTTACATGGCATACCAAGAACTATTGTGTCTGATCGGGATGTGAAGTTCTTAAGTCACTTTTGGAGAGCCCTATAGAGTAAGATTGGTACTAAGTTACTATTCTCCACCACTTGCCACCCTCAAACGGATGGCCAAACTGAAGTGGTGAACCGAGTACTTTCTATGTTACTTCGATCCATCATTAGGAAGAATTTGAAAACATGGGAGGAGAGTTTACCACATGTGGAGTTTGCATACAACCGTTCGATCCATAGTACTACAGGGCGCACGCCTTTGAAGTGGTGTATGGATTCAATCCATTAACACCGATAGACTTGTTACCATTACCCGCTGATCAAATTGTGAATAAAGATGGACTTAATAAAGCTGAATTTGTTAAGAAGCTTCATCAACAAGTGCGGGAGAACATTGAAAAACGAACCAAGCAATATGAGCAGCAAGCAAATAAGGGTCGAAAGCGAATTTCCTTTGAGCCAGGGGATTGGGTGTGGCTGCACATGAGGAAAGAAAGGTTCCCGGCTCAACGAAAGTCCAAATTAATGCCTCGGGGAGATGGACCATTCCAAATAGTCAAGAAGATCAATGACAATGCCTATCAATTAGATCTTCCAGGTGAGTTTAATGTTAGTGCAACCTTCAATGTTGCTGACCTATCTCCTTATGATGTAGATGACGATTTGGGGACAAATCGCCTTAAAGAGGGAGGGACTGATATGAACGTCAATGGCAAAGACCAGAGAAGTACCCAGGTGGCCCCATTACTCGAGCAAGGGCCAAGGAGTTCCAAGCAGCCATGGAAAATATGTTTACATCAAGCTTGGGACGTGAGAAAGAAGAAATAATAAGGAGGAACACTTTACTTTGCTTATGCATGAATTTGCATGAGTATTTAAAGTTTGCATAACATTCATTGCATTCAATAAACATGTTGTTCATTAAAGCATGCGTTGCATTTAAACATGTAGTTCATTTAGTTATACACTTCATTTAACTAAGTAGTTCATTGATTAAACTAGTTCATTCAAGATTATTAGTTCATTGAATAAAGTTAGTTCATTAATTAAACTAGTTCATTCATCAAACTAGCTCATTTATTAAACTAACTCTTAATTGTTTACATGCATGTTTTCAATTAAAGATTGAATAAAGTTTACCTTTGTGTCTAGGTGCATGAGGGAAGATGAACGGTTTTACCAGATGCAAGAATATCAGCAGAATGTCTTCCAATTCTGGATGCGATACAGACGTGTTTGGATCCAGAAATCAATTGACGTTATTCCTCCATCTCTTAGCTTTCCAATGCCTTTTGAATCACCTCAATCCGATATCGGGAGCTTGAGATACGAATGATTTATCAAGACAGTGCAGGCTGAAATTTTTATTACGGGAATTTTATGCATGGATGATTTGAATGAATTTGAGCCAAGGAAGAGTTCTTTCATCTTCTACCAAGAGACAAGCAATTGATGGCCATCTTAATTCAGCAAATTCAAGGCATTCAAGGTTGATGTTATCACCATTCAAGTGGGGGTTTCAAAATTCATTGAGGAGACATGAAATGAAGGCTGGATGAAACTCACCTTTTTATGACATTCAAGTCATATTAATCAGCTTGGAAGATGAAGAGTTGCACTTAAGCTGGACAGCAAGGATGTCTACATTCATCCTTGTCCACATTCATCCCTTTTTCTCTTCATATGATAGCAAAACAAGGCAGCCCAAGAGTCCTTCTTAATTTGGACGAAAATATGACTAAATTCAACCTCAATTTGTCTAAACTAATCAGCTTTGAAGATGAGAAGAAAGGACAAAGCATTCATGTGTATTCAAGTGCATTAAGATGAGCATTCATCTTTCTTGTAACACCTTTTCATATTCTGCCTACTTCTACTATAAATAGGCATCTTTAGGATCATTGTAAGACACACTTTGAATATATAAAACATCTTTGAAAGATTGCTTTCATTCTTGTTCTCTTGTGGAACTTTATCGGCTTCAAGTTAGTCTTGTAGTCTTCATCCATTTCCCTTTTGTTATAGCGTTGGTTCCTAGCTCATCTATAGCTAGTGGGTCACGTTCCATATCCTACCACTTCATTTCCACTTTATTATATTGCTGGTTCCTAACTCTTTATAGTTAGGGGGTCACAATCCATCCTTTGAATTTCTTCATCTTAACGCCAACACCCCATCATCATCACCTACATTTTCATCTTTTATTTTTTTTCCTTCCATAATCACAACTATCACTCTTCCTACACCCCTTCTACATATCTTTCATCCCATTATTTCTATTTCTTATTTATCTATTTCTACTTACATTATTGTTTGAGTAATTTCAGAATACATTCAAAGCACTGCAGAGTTCTTACTAGAATCACGATCGGGCATTCACATATATGATTCAAAACTCATAGTCGAGATCATATCAATCTTCCATTCCGATATCCTCAACGGTTGCAACAACCCAGAAAAAACTGATGTTCAGCCTTAACACGCTGACACACCATGAGTTTAACAACAAAATCAGCCACATCTTTCTTTAAACCAACCCAAAAGTACTCTTCCTTCAACCCTCAATACATTTTAATGCTACCGGAATGCATAGGAAATGGCTTGTATGCACCTCGGTCAAAATGATACGCCTCAACTCAACATCCCATCATCATTAAAGTGAAAATCCATCAAATTTCCATCTATGATATCCTTAACATGCGGTACCAACACATCATCATAAGATTGCTTCTCCTTAATCAAATACGACAAAGATGACTTTGCTCGCAATTTAGCCAACAAGCCACTTAACCGTGCAACATCGCCCTCAACTACATCACATCTTTCCTACTCAAGGCATCGGCTAAACATTACTCTTTCCCAAATGATATTCAATGATCAAATCTTAATACCTAAGCAACTCCAACCATCTATGTTATCTAAGATCCAAATTCCTTTGCATCATCACATTTTTTCAAACTCTTATGATCTGAGTTCACAACACACTTTTCACTGTAGAGATAAGCTCTCCAAAACCTTTAAGCAAAAATAACTGTGGCAAACTCAACAACATGCATAGGACAATGCGCGTGTGTACCTTCAACTATAAAAATGCATAGGCCACAACTTCGCTAGCGACGCAACAATCTTAGAAGATTCTTTAACAAACCTTGATGTTAATTAACTGAATCTAGAAAACCTGCAAACTTCTAACTCCAACCTTGGTTGCTTCAAAACAAACACAAATCAAACTTCCGGGAACCAATCTTTAACATCCTCTTCAAACTTTAAGAACTCCAAAGAACCACATTACCAAAGCTACTTACAAAAGTTACCTTGCTTACACCATCACTTTATCGGCCTTTGAACAGTCATACGTATGTATGCATGATTACTTACATGCCCTCATGTCTATGTATATGTATGCAAAACCTCTAATGTCATGCCCAAATGTATGCATGTACTGGCATATATATATACATATAAGTGTTTTTGCACTGTGCATGTTTAACTATTCACACTTACTAATAACGTTCTCAAAACAAGAATTCCTTCAAACCTACCAAAACTTGCACTTACCCAAATAAAGATCAAATATTCGCGCCTCCACGAAAGCCTACTAACCCATTTATACCTGTCGATCAAGATCTTTCTCGGTACCTTTGTACACGAGAATATCATCTATAAACACAACAACAACCTGATCTAAAAACTCATGAAACACTTGATTCATCCTATCCATAAACGTGACAGGGAAAATAGTCAAACCAAATGGCATCACCAAGAACTCGTAATGTATGTACCTTGTACAAAAGGCAAGCTTAGGTACATTCACATCCTTTACCTTCAACTGATAATTCTCAAACCTCAAATCCATTTTAGAGAACACTAAAACACCTCTAAACTGATCAAACAAATCATCAATTCATGGAAAATGATACTTATTCTTAATCATCAACTTGTTCAGTTGCTGATAATTGATGCACATTCATCGTGCCATCATTCTTTTTCACAAATAACTCTGGCGTACCCCACAGTGAAACACTAAGCCTAATAAACCCCTGATCATGCAACTCCTGAAGTTAGGTCTTTAACTCCTTGAACTTCATCGGCACCATGCGATGGGGAGCAATAAACACTAGGTCTGCATTTGCATACAACTCAATGCCAAACTCAACCACTCTATCTAGTGGAAAACCCGACAACTCCTCCAAAAGCACACTTAAAAACTTACATACCGCACGTATGTCCCAAACATGCACCTCCTTCGATCCCAGATTCATAACATAGGCTAAGATTTTCTAACACCCAGAATCCAACACACAACTCGCTTCTAGAGCCAAAACTGCATTGGGCAAAAACTTAGCATTTTCACCCACAACCACCACTTCGTAATCATTAGCAAGTTTCAAGAAAATTTGCTTGGTTTCAAAATAAACCATAGCCCTATGCTTGGTCAATCAATCTATGCCCAAGATTACATCAAAACCGTGAAACAACAAATTTATTAAATCAACCACAAACACATGACCTTGAACAGTCAAAGGACATCTCCCAAACAACCTTCTCGCAACGACCGTCTCACTAAAAGAACTAATCACTTGCATAGCCACATCTCTACACTGAAATTGCCTTTAGCCACGACCACGTGCTCTTTGTGGTGCAACTGCAGGTTCCCTGGCCTATCCACCCACCAACAACAGATAACCATGTCTCAAATGATCGCATGATCCACAACTCCAACAAGAATTAGCAACAACATACGCAAGATCTTGTCCTTTACGAACCAAATGTGGATAGTCTCACCTCATGTGATCACGCGATCCACAAACCCAACAAGTATTATATGTTAATCTAGCCTGAGTACCCTAACCCTACGACCCTCACCCAGCACTACCTCCACCTTGCCCCAACTCAGGGCGATACCTCTTATCACGATGCTTCTTAAACTAACCACCACAGAAACCAGAGTCTGCAACTCTCTTACCAGAGCTAAAACCTCCCACATGAACTAATAAGCCCAATGTCCTTCGCTCGTATGACCATCATGTCAAAAACAATGTAGTCAGAAGCCAACATGTATGTCTTAACATCCTATACCAATCCGTAACAGAACCGGACACAGCGTTGCCTCTTATCTAGTACCAGCTTAGGAGCATATTGGCTCAATAAAACAAACTGAACCTCATACTCAGCCACAAACATACTGCCCCAAACCAAAGCCATGAACCCACATTTCTTTTTATCCAAGTATCTAACCCCCATCTACTTCTTCTTAAAAATGGTTCAAAAGAACTCTCAGGTCACATCACCGAGTTCTATGCCTGTAGTCATGGTAGTCCACCAGCCATAAGCATCACCTTGCAATAGGGATACAACACATCCCAACTTACATGCATCATTACACCTTGTTTGATCTAAAACCCGATCAATACAGACCATACATCCCTTGGATACCTCAGGTGCTAACCCTCAAAACTTAACTCCTTCCAGATTTCATAAACATTCTAACAACAACAACATTCTTTCTACCTTGACTCTCTCTTCAGTCGTAACAGAACAATTATATCTAAGGCATGATAATTACCAAAACAAAAGCAATTAGGCAAGCTTCAAGAGAGGATCCAAGACTTTCTTTCCAAATAAAACATTTCAGACTGTAGTAATAAGGCAATATGTCCCACAAATATCCCCCAACATAACATATGTAATTCGACAAACATATAAACAATCAACATGCTTATAAACAATCACCGTGCATAGCAAACAACAATAATCAATAAATAATAACATTCCAACAATCATAACCTCATCCCACTTATCGCAAATGTAACACCCTGGAAAAAACCTCGGTCTAGTCAGAATTAGGTTCTGGTGATTGGAAACCTTACACCGAGAAGGTCCAAATAATGCATTGACTTTGACCGCAAGGTCAATTACATTGATATTGGACTCTAATTGAGTCAACTTATCGATTAAGGACTTTATTGAATATATTGAAAATCTTTTAGTGACTAAATTATAGATATCAAAAGTTTGAAGGTAAAAGCATGAAGTATGAAAAGTTAAGGAACTAACCTTGCGAGTAGTCCCTCTCCAATTATAATTGCCACTTTCATGGGATGATCAGAATGCGTTCCTTCATATGAAGGAAAGCTATCAGTTATTAAAATGTTGGAAAAAGGAAAAGCTTACCCGAGGAAGGAAAGTGATCATCTTTGCTCTCTCTTATTTCACTTCATCTTCAACATAAACAAGCACTTCCATTGGAGCTTGGTTTCAAGCTTAACTTTTCTTTGGTTTATCGATTCCTTTGCATACATATAAATAGTGTAAGCTAGAATCTCTAATCTATTGCTGGAATCCATGGACATATTGAGTTTAATTCCAAGTTAGGGCTTTGATCATCTTTGGTAATATAGGAATTTCAAAGCTTCCATCCATGGATATCCTATAGCTAATAGCTATATTGAATTTAGAATTTAATTTTGATATCGTATTATTGATTCTAATAATTTCCTATTATTTACCTAGCTCAATAAGTGGAGAGGGATCATCCACCATCACCATCGAAAGCTAGGAACAAAGGGATTGTAATCCGAGAGCCGTAGGAGCTTTGAAATATCAAGGTGAATGTAGTTAGAGTCTCGCAATTAGGCTAGGCACCTTTCCTGATTTCATTGTTATTCTATTTAGTATGCTAACCTTTTTGACAAAGGATATTACATCGAACCTCTTGGGAGGCATCATTGAAAAGTACCGGTAAGCTTTACATTGAATAACGGATATCGATATTGTCAAAGTCATTGTTATAGCTAATGTTATAGTCATTGTCATTGAGCATTAATATATGCATAGTTATTATATCGATACATTGATATTGAAGCATCAACTATTGACATTTTTAGTGAGATCATTGAACATTGCCATCGTCATTGTTTTTGTCATCGAACATTGGTATTGAAACATTGAACATTGCTATTGTTGTCGAACATTGATTATTGATATTGTCACCGGACCTTGGATTTGAAAGGACATAGGATACAATTGGCATGCCATAGAATTCATGAGCTCAGTGTACGGGTGGATATGGTCCTTGGGATACGGCTTATATTGTGGCAAGGCAGAGGGATATTTGTGTTATTGGTCATATTGGTGACGCGGAGGGACTAGACCATTCATTGATTGATAGGCACATGAATTCGCCTATCCACTATCCCGAATCGATCCAAGGTTATTATTGAAATATGATATAACTGCTATTGAATATGGCATTGTTATCATCAATTCGTTGCATTGTTATTGCTAAACATGATTTGGAATACATTTCATTGTTATCGATATTGTCCGTGACTACCTCACCAGGCAATGTATACCAAATGCATTTCATTTAATACATTTCAGGTTAAGAAGTTCGTTGTTGGAGATTGGAGGGGTTGGAAGATTTTGGCAAGTCACAACCAAGCTAAAGTAATGTATATCGAACCTATGAACTTCTAGTATGGTGGAAAAGTAGTTAGACTAGTCACTTATGGTCGTTTTTTGGTATGTATGTATTGCTTTGGTTTGTAATTGTGCCTTAGGCCCTAAATGACCCCTTTGAATGGTTTAAAAGTGACTAAAATTGCATACTTGGCCTAAAAAGGTGAAAACATAGTAAATGGATTCAAATGAGTATAAAATTTGGCATGCTAGTAGACTTTGGTGTTATAAACTTCCTGGTAAAATTTCATTGGATTTGGATATTGTTTAATAGTAAAATTGAGAAAAAAATAGATAAAATATGTGATTATAGTGCAGGGCGTATCAATATGGGTGATGGCGTATCGATACGGGTGTGCATACGGTTAATAAGGTGTATCGATACATTAAAGGGGCGTATCGATACGAAATGTCAACACTAGAGTTTGGAAAATTAATTGCATCAATACGATTCAGGGGCGTCTCGATATAGGTCAACTTGGTCAACATGTACCGATACGGTTCCCAACTGTATCGATACGGGTAATGAACATTGGAATTTGATAAATCAAAAACCATGCTTCGCATACCGATATGGGCAAGCATCGTATTAGTACGAGCTTATTGATTTTCTTAACCGTTTTAATGGTCATAACATAGACGTATTGGTACGGTCTCTCGAGTACCGATACCGATGCAGGTAAATCTGTTAAAAGTTAATTGGAATAAGTTTGGAACATTGCATATTGTTCATTAAACATTGTATAGTTAAATTGAAGAGATAATTGGACTCAAATTATCTTGAAAATTCTTATGATCATTGAATATAGGTTGAATTTCAGTATAGTAAGATTAATTTCGTAAAAGGATCTCTAAAATGCTGAATTCATAGATTAGTCCCTAAAACATATAAAAGTCTAAAATTGGTTTGAAACTGACAATCATAGTATTGTACTGAGTTATTAAGCTTTTTGAATTGATATTGTATTGTTTAGAAAGAATGTCATTATTAAATTACCGAATTATGATGAAAATTATTATATTGATCACTGTATCGTTCATCGGTAGCATACTTCGACCAGGTTCTTTACCAGGCCGAGAAGGGGGTGTTACATTTGTGGTATCAAAGCTACAATTTAGTCGATTCTAGGACTAAATTGAAGCCTATTGCATCGTTATTGTGTTATTTTGCTACCTAGGAGTTATATATTGCGTAAATTGTGACTTGTCGACTATTCCGATCTCTTTATATTATAGATATGTTTGAGATGAATGAAGCACATTTTAATAAGCCTGCTACTGGCTCCTCGACGTATGGCGAGGAGATAAGGAGGGGAGATCCTCCAAATCTGCAAAACCCTCATGTACACCAGACTTGAGGTGCCACATGTTCAAGATGAGTGTTACCAGAACATGGTTGACATGTTCAAGTAGTTTATGGCTACTATACCAGACTATTCCTACTACACCTGTTGTCTAATACACTCGGGCTCCTATTGATAAGCTATCACAACATAGAGTGATATAAGGGCTTCTATGATGGTTCACGCCTTGCTTGGATGTTGAAGGCAGCCCCTTCGATTGTTGGATCTAGGAAGGAAGCAAGCAACCTACAAAATAAAGTAGGCTTTGAAATGGAATGGTTTGGAAGGTGATGTTTGTGGTGTGGAAGAATAAAGGAAATGGGCAGATTTGGTTAAGTGTTTTGGGCGGATGATGATGGTGTATTTAGGTGATGGAAAAGGGTGAAGGATGAAGACAGTATCGTAAAGAAATGAAGGAACAAACAAAGCTATATTGAAGCTTAGCCCCAGACCTTATATTATTCTTTAAGGGATGGTAGAAAGGACTTTGACCCTTAAGTTATTTAAACCAAAAGAACCAGAAGTATCAAGGTGAATAGAAAAGGGGTTGATGACGCCACAAGTACTAAGTACTTGATAAGTCGATAAAGTTCAATTAAGAACTAAAAGAGAGAAAATTCTCACAAGATAAATTTTTATAATGAATGAGATGTTTTACAAATGCAATTACAATCTGAATTTATAGGAAATGAAGGGGTTTAGCCGAATGGCCTTGTATCTATTCGGCTAGGCTTCAAGTCTCCCTCCAAGGCTGGTCGTGACTCCCTCCAAGGCCCTTGTGATGATTCGGCCTCCTTGGTGTCTCCCTCCAGTTTGTTTGGGCGCTCAAAAGGCTTCCCTCCAATGCTAGTTGTCGTCCATTCATATTTCCCTCCAAAACGGCTAAGGACATGTTCCTTTGGAGGGGACATAACCTTTGGGTGTTGAGCTGACATGTGTAGGCGGAGCTGAAGTGAGGTGGTTGAGCTTGGTGTGAGCTGGATTGAGCTGAGTGATCTAGCTCAATATTTGCAAATATGATGTTTGATTAAGTATAAGGATGCAATGCAAAAAGATGCTGAAATAACTAAGTAATGATGAATGATTAAAGTAAAAGATGCAATGCATGCAAACAGACTCAGATGACTTAAATAAAGGCGTGGTTAAAGGAAATGGTCATGGTGGTTAAGTATCATGCATAGTATATGGACTAATGAGTATTATTATGCTCCTAAGTAGGAAATACATAATGCAAAGTATAATAAAATCATTATAAGGCATGTGATGTAATATACTTAGACTAAGTATGCCATGCATAAGGTAATTGATATAAATAGCTAAAAGATGTGCAAGGAATGTAAAAACTCCCTTTTCTTTCTTCCCATTAATTAGGGATGAAAAGATGATGATGAAAAGATGCCAAGGCTGGATTGTATCATCCTCCCCTTCTTTTAGGCGATTTGTCCTCAAATTGAAAGGATTTGGACACTTTGTTGTGGCATGAATGAGTACGTCTCCTTCCATTGTTTGTTCTTTCGCCCTTGGCTTTTTCTGCAAAATAAAATGAGAGTTTTGAAAAATAGGGTTAGAACGAATTGCCTCATCTATTGGTTGTGTCAAAGGGCACTTCCAAGTGTTCTCCTTGGTTGAAAAGGCACTAGTCCTTTGGATTCCTTGGGCTCATCTGAACCATCACGCTTCTTGGATTGTTTTGAATCGTCACATCAAGGTGTTTCCGAAGTCAAAAAATTCTGAAATTTTGTGTGAAGACTCCTCCAATGGTGTAGATCTGATCTGAAAATTTTTAGCTCAAAATTCGCTCGTTTGGATTTGACGAATTTTCCCTAATTTTTGAGTTTTTACCCAAAAATGCCAAAATTCTTGCCAAGAATCGTCCCAAATCTGATACCAAATGATAGAGTAGCACGATCTTGGATTTGGAAGCCTTCAATCAAGTTGTAGCAAGAACTAGGAGCTCTAGACTCAATCCAAGAAAAGTTTCAGCAAAATTAGGGTTTTCCCCTACTTAACTCCATTTTCATTATTTTTCTTCAATATTTACATTGTAAAAAGAAAAAAAAGAAAAAAAGAAAAGAAATAAAAGTGAAGAAAAGTGAGAAAGCTCATACCTAGCCACCAACCACCATCAAGACCAACATCATCAACCACCGCAAGCATCACATTGAAGTGGATACAGCATTGGATTTCTTCCTTCAAGTTGTTTTCGGGTTTTGGGGTTATCATCTTTCTAGACTAAATTTTTCTAATCTTAGTTTTTTTAAGTTCCTTTGTTTTGCTTTTTCTTTCTTCTATTACGCCATTAACACCTTCTCTTTTCTAGTGTGAGTAGGACAACAAAGTTGCATTACAATCCTTCTTTCTTGCAACTATATTCAATTGGTGTCAAGCCTTTTCATTGGACTCCTACTACAATTAGGACTCATTGTTAGGATTAAACTCCGATTGTAACTTGTTGACTTGTGGCAGGAAGGTCTTTAAAGAGCACAAGATCGGTTTACTTGCCTCGCTAAATATTTATTCTTGGAGTGTTTAGTGAGATTTCTAGTTTTCTTTTGCTTTTTACCTTTTAAATCTGAGTGTTTTAGGATGTCAGAAACGAGTAACGACGAAGAACCACATGAAGTGACTCTTCAAGAAGTTTCGGATACTCTCAATAAACTTGAACGGATTGTAACCTCATTGGCAACCAAGCTTGAGCACATTGATACAGTCGTGACCGCAATCACTCAAACCATTGGGAGATTAAAAACCACTACTATCGCAAGCAACCTCAAGCGGCTCTAACCCACCCTCCTAGATGTAATTACCTAGGCAAGTAAGAGTGTGAAGATGATATCCGTCGCAAGAACTCGATGATCTTATGTTGAAGATGGCTTCTAGACAAGTTTACCGAACACTTGCAAACTCAAAGAATACTAAAATCTCCAAAGAGAACTTTTTATTAATCAATGAAATCTGAAAAACAAAGAAGAAGACATCATCCTTTTATAGATGAAGGATGGCTTTAACCTAAAGCTAAGAATGAATAAAATAAACAAAGAAATCTGGTCCATTAAATTGGACTTAATCTAACGGCTTGGGAGAAGGGTGGCTGGTTCCTAAAGTATATAAAACCCTAAAAACATAATTTAAATGTTAATAATTAGGTTGGGTTAAGTTTAATTTGTCCAAACCTTATATGTTAGCTTTTGGGCTGAATTTTACATAATCCCGTAATAATTCTGTATCCAATTTTCTGCATACGCTGTCTTCAGTAAATTGGACGTATCTTGAGTTCTCGATGTCTGATTGACACGTTTCAAGATGCGTTAGAAAGGTAACTAAATGACGGACAATTTGTTAGAAGACAACTCGACCCAGAAATGCCTGGATCCCATCCGAAAATTCGCCTCAAGTCGGCTGATGCTCCAGCTTTGCAAAACAGTTTTTTCTTATCTAAAATGCATCTCTTCACACCTCCTAAGCATGGATCACTTTGGACCTTGTTTGCATCGAACAGCTTCAACTTCTTATCTCATATGAGTAATTTGATCGTGCTCATGCATGTATCATCCTCTCCTTCCTCAAAAGGATTCATCCTCGAATCTGAAGTATCAAAAGGAAAAGGATCGAGCATGTGAAACGGTTTCAACTTCTTGTCTTCAATGCATCGTTCTAGCCCTCCTATGCATATGCATGTATCAGATGGTGTCTTTTGGGATCCTCCTCCAAGCTGTTCCTCTCTTTCTTGGTGCATATTCTCAATGCTCTTTCGCATTTGTAATTGTCCTTTCCGAACTTCTGTTGGTGATAAAGGTACAAGTACAAACTTCTTCCCTGCATGCTTAAAAGTGTTTTAGTTGGTATAGCAGTCATGAATCGTCCTTTTGTCGTACTGCCATGGCCTTCCAATCAAGATATGACCTACATGCATAGGAACTACATCACACAATACCTCATCCTTGTAATTCCCGATGGCAAATGGCACCAATGCTTGTCTTGTCACATTTAGTTCGCCTCCATCATTCAACCATTGTAGTTTGTAAGGCTCAGGATGCTTTAAGGTCTTTAATCCCAGCTTTTTGATCCGAATTGTGCTGGCCACATTCGCGCAACTCCCACCATCAATTATCATGAAACATACCTTCCCATTGATGTTGCACCTTGTCAAAAAGATATTTTCTCTTTGTTGCTCCTCGGCGGTTACTTGGGTATTAGGCAAACGCTTCACCACGCAGATTTCTCCATCAGCAGTAGCTGTAATTACTGGTTCATCTTTTTCATCCTCAAGCTCTTCTACTATATTTTCTTCTTCATGGTCAGAAGTGATCTCTCCATTATCCAAAACCAGTATGGTATTTCGGTTAGGACATTGGTTGGCCATATGCCCTCGTCCAAGGCATTTGAAGCACTTGATCTCGCTCGAACGCTCCTTACTTTCTACTTGCTTACCTCGGTTGTTCTCCACCACGGATGACTTTGGCTTTGATGTCTCGGCTTGTTCTTTGATTTGGAATGGTGCATTTGTCCTAGCATTATTCTGGTTCCACTAGGACCAGTGGTGTTGTTGTTTCTGGGTATGGTCCTCCTTTTTTGTTGCCTTTCAATCTTCATTGCCATATGGACCATCTCATCAATTTCCACATAATGTTGTAATTCTACAACATTAGCAATCTCTTTGTTTAATCCAGTGAGAAATCTAGCCATTGTTGCTTCCCTATCTTCTTCCATGTTAGCACGTATCATTGCAACCTCCATCTCTTGATAATTGTCTTCTACACTACGGTTTCCTTGCTTCAAGGTTTGCAACTTGTGGAAAAGATCTCGGTGGTAATGTGTTGGTACTAACCTTCTCTGCATAATGCTCTTAATGTCATGCCAATTTGTGATTGGGCGTTCTTCGTTGCGTCTCCTAGACAAGGTTAATTGATCCCACCAAATAAGTTCATAATCAATAAACTCAATGGCTGCCAATCGTACCTTTTTTTGTTCAGAGTAGTTATGCCATTCAAAGATGTGTTCCACCTTGCTTTCCCACTCAAGATATGCTTCTAGGTCTGACTAGCCTTGAAAATGAGGTATGGTAACTCGAATATTGCTGAGATTATCATCAATTTGGGCACGTCCTCCTTGATATCTATGAGCACTCCTCACGGATGTTTGCTCAACTTCTTCATCTTCATTTTCAGCCATAAGTTCTTCATTTTGTTGCCCTTGGCGATTTTGCCTCCCAAGACCTCGAGCATTACCTTGAGATTCCTCTAAATGGTCCATCCTTTCATGAATGGGCTCTAATTCTGTTCGGAGCAATCTTTGCATTTCTCGAATTATTGCTTGTGTCTGAAGATTTGGGGCTTGTTGTCCATTTTCCGGATGTGAATTCTGAGACATGTTAATGAAAGTAAAGAAAATGAATTGAAAACCTTACCAAATTGCACTCAGCAAAGGCCTTACTGTTCACTCCAAGAAAGTGCACTCCACTCACTCTCGTGTTTGCTCTCTAGGACTTTAATGGCTTTTTTGTCCTCTTATGATCTCACACTCATAATTTTCTTTTTTCCACTTCTGTCTCTCCTGTAAAGCTCTTTAAGGAACTTACTCAAGACTTAGGCAAGTATAGTGCTTGTGCATCACTAAAATGGTTAGTTTTAAAAGGAAAAAGGAAGAAAGTACGGTGAAAAGGTAAGTTTAGAAAAGAAATGAAAAAGAGAAACGGGGTTACTTACTCGGCAAGAAACTCACAACATTTCTTCACTAACAATCAAAATCTTGAAGAAGATGATATGGCTTCCAGGCTTGATGTTGAAGACTATGTTATTGTGCTTTCACCCTTGAACTTGTGCTTTTGGAACTTTCCTTTCTTTTTTTTTATTCGAACTGTTTCTTCTTTTCTTTCTTTTTTCTTTTTTTGCACAAAATGAAATGACAGAAGATGTCACTTACAAATTTTGTTGTTATGCTTGAATCGAGCTTCAATTAATGCACTTTCTTCTTCCACCAAAAGCTTTGATGCCATATGATATAAGGGCTTCTATGATGGTTCACGCCTTGCTTGGATGTTGAAGGCAGTCCCTTTGATTGTTGGATCTAGGAAGGAAGCAAGTAACCTACAAAATAAAGTAGGCTTTGAAATGGAATGGTTTGGAAGGTGATGTTTGTGGTGCGGAAGAACGAAAGAAATGGGCATATTTGGTTAAGTGTTTTGGGTGGATGATGATGGTGGATTTAGGTGATGGAAAAGGGTGAAGGATGAAGATAGTATCTTAAAGAAATGAAGGAAGAAACAAAGCTATATTAAAGCTTAGCCCCAGACCTTATATTATTCTTTAAGGGATGGTAGAAAGGACTTTGACCCTTAAGTTATATTAAACCAAAAGAACCAGAAGTATCAAGGTGAATAGAAGAGGGGTTGACGCCACAAGTACTAAGTACTTGATAAGTCGATAAAGTTCAATTAAGAACTAAAAGAGAGAAAATTCCCACAAGATAAATTTTATAATGAATGAGATGTTTTACAAATGCAATTACAATCTGAATTTATAGGAAATGAAGGGGTTTGGCCGAATAGCCTTGTATCTATTCGGCTAGGCTTCAAGTCTCCCTCCAATGCCCTTGTGATGATTCGGCCTCCTTGGTGTCTCCCTCCACTTTGTTTGCGCACTCAAAAGGCTTCCCTCTAATGCTGGTTGTCGCCCATTCTCATTTCCCTCCAAAACGGCTAAGGACATGTTCCTTTGGAGGGGACATGACCTTTGGGTGTTGATCTGGCATGTGTAGGTGGAGCTGAAGTGAGCTGGATTGAGCTGAGTTAGCTAGCTGAGTGATCTAGCTCAATCTTTGCTTTGTTTTGAGCTTCCACATGCCGACTTTAGCTATGTGAGCTAGGCCTTTAAGTTGGTGAGCTCCTTTGTAAGTTTCCCCTTTGTTCTTGAGCTGTCGTGAGCCACCATTGAGTCTTTAAACTAATCCAAGCTGTTGTGAATGTTCTAGAGCTATTCCAAGCTGACAAGAGTGCCTTTGAGCTGATCTGAGCTTATGCCATCGCCCCTATCACCTAAAGAATAATAAAACAATGTGTAAGCTGCAATGAGCTTAAAATTATGATGCAAATATGATATTTGATTAAGTATAAGGATGCAATGCAAAAAGATGCTGAAATAACTAAGTAATGATGCATGATTAAAGTAAAAGATGCAATGCATGCAAACAGACTCAGGTGACTTAAATAAAGATGTGGTTAAAGGAAATGGTCATGGTGGTTAAGTATCATGCATAGTATAGTGACTAATGAGTATTATTATGCTCCTAAGTAGGAAATATATAATGTAAAGTATAATAAAATTATTATAAGGCATGTGATGTAATATACTGAGACTAAGTGTGCCATGCATAAGGTAATTGATATAAATAGCTAAAAGATGTGCAAGGAATGTAAAAACTCCCTTTTATTTCATCCTATTAATTAGGAATGAAAAGATGATGATGAAAAGATGTCAAGGCTGGATTGTATCATTGAGCCTACACCTTTGCTAGTTAGGATGATGACAACGTTGAAGTTGCCGAGTACTGGTTGGACAACACATTGAGAATTCTAAACAAGCAGTTGCAGTTTTGAATGAACACAAGCTGCAATTCGCCCTTTCGTTGCTTGTTGATGAGGCACTTTATTGGTGGGAGACTACTACCCTTATGGTCTCCGAAGACACAATAACTTGGGAGTTCTTTCTCTGAGAATTTTGAAAAAAATTACATCAACGAGTTCTATCTCATAAAAAGGTACAACATCTTCCTTCACCTCAAGCAAGGTGGACGACCTGTCGAGCAGTACCATTCATGACTTTTGCACCATTTGTGGAGAAAACCACCATGCGAATGAATGCCATGTTAATCCTGAGTTGGTAAGTTTTTTTGGGAATGCTGGTCGTTTTTATAATGCTAATACCTATAATGCAGGTTGGAGACAGCACCCTAACTTAGCTTGGGGAAATCAAGGAGGCAATCACTACAATGCCCCGCACCAAAACATCCAACGACAGAACAACAATGCCATGCCAGCATTCTATCAAAATACCATGCCATAGAAATCTCAGAACAATTTCCAGCAAGGGCAAGGAAGCAACCAAGGAGGAGATCTTTCACAATATATGGAGTGAAATGAAGTAACAGTTTAAAGTTTGGCAGCATCAGTAAGAAACTTTGAAATACAAATTGGGCAGATCGCTAATGCACTTAGCAGTCAACCCAAAGGTACTTTGCCAAGTGATACTAAAGATGCTCGGCACAAAGAAAATGAACAATGCAAGGCAATAACTCTTCGAAGTGGTAAGCAGTGCGAAACAGAGATAACTGCCAAGCAGGAAGTCATTAGCCAAAATGCAAAGCTTGTGCCAGCAGACATACCCAGAGAAGTAAAGAAGGAGAAATTAGATGATTCCAACAATCATGCCAGTGAGGATGCCAAACAGGATGTCAGTCCAGTGGCAACAATGACACCAGCAAAGATGATAAGCAGGTTGATGCCAAAACTGATGCCTGCACTGCCTCGACAAAGGTGACAGCGACAGCATATGTATATCCACTGCCACCATTTCCTGCAAGACTTCAAAAGCATAAGCAGGACCAACAATTTAAGCACTTTTTGGAAGTGCTTAAATAGATTCAAATTAACATTGTATTGGTGGAAGCCCTTGAACAAATGCCCAACTATGTATAACTCATGAAGGACATCTTGTCCAAAAAGAGGAAGTTGGGAGAATTTGAAACGGTTGCTCTAACTGAGGGATGCAGTGCCAGGATCCTAAACCGATTGCCACCAAAGCTAAAAGATCCAGGGAGTTATACTATTCCTTGCACAATTGGCGACAAATTCATGGGGAATGCACTGTGCGACTTGGGAGCCTTCATCAATTTGATGCCACTATCAATTTTCAAGAAGCTTGGCATAGATGCAAGACCTACCACGGTGACACTTCAATTGGCAGATCGATCTTATGCACATCCCAAGGGTAAGATTGAGGATGTGTTGGTAAAGGTAGACAAGTTCATTTTCCTAGTTGATTTTATCATTTTGGATTATGAAGCTGATATTAATGTGCCAATTATTTTGAGTAGGCTGTTTCTTGCTACTGGCAGGGCTCTTATTGATGTTCATAAAGGGGAACTAACCGTGAAAATGAATGATCAACATGTTACTTTTAACGTGTTTCAAGCTTTGAAATATGCAGGTGAACCTGATGAATGCCAAGCCGATGAAATGATGGAATCCATCTTTACTTTGGACATGGAATAGTTGTGCCAGGATATAGCAAGTGATGACAGCATGCTTGATGGCATAGCTGAACTATTCGAGGAACCTGCGGAATTAATCTTTGAAGCCTAAAGATGTAAGTTACTTCGAACCAATCCATTTGGCCGTCGGAGAGATAAAGAAACCAAAGCCATCTGTTGAGGAACCACCATAATTGAAGCTTCAACCCTTGCCAGAACACTTAAAGTATGCTTATTTAGGTAAGAACTCAACTCTGCCAGTGATTATTGCCACTGATCTCACTCATGATCAGGAGGTAAGACTGCTGGCAATACTAAAAGATTATAAGCAAGCATTGGGTTGGACCTTGGCAGACATCCAAGGTATTAGCCCAACCATTTGCATGCACAAGATCATGCTAGAGGAATATAATGGCAGGACTATTGAAGGCCGAAGACGGCTAAACCCAAACATGAAAGAGGTTGTAAAGAAAGAGATCATAAAATGGTTGGATGCTGGGATCATTTATCCCATTTCCAATAGCTCTTGGGTTATCCCGGTGCAGTGTGTGCCAAAGAAGGGTGGCATGACTGTGATCCAAAACAGTAAGGCCAAATTGATTCCCTCTAGAACCATCACGGATGGAGGGTGTGCATGGATTACAGAAGGTTGAACAAGGCTACAAGGAAGGACCATTTCCCATTGCCTTTCATTGACCAAATGTTGGACAGGTTGGCAGGTAAAGATTTTTATTATTTTTTAGATGGTTATTCAGGATATAATCAGATTGCCATCGCCCCTGACAACCAAGAGAAGACCACGTTCATGTGTCCATATGGGACATTTGCCTTTAGAAGGATGCCATTCGGACTGTGTAATGCGGCAGCAACATTTCAATGTTGCATGATGGCCATTTTCTCTGACATGATTGAGCATAACATGGAAGTATTCATGGATGATTTCTCAATGTTTGGAGTAACATTTGAGGAATGCATCCATAGCCTAGAGCAAGTTTTGAAGAGATGCATAGAGACAAACCTAGTGTTGAATTGAGAGAAATGCCACTTCATGGTGAAGAAGGGCATTGTTCTCGGTCACAAGGTAACCAAGAGAGGACTAAAATTTGATCAAGCTAAAGTGGAGGTAATTAAGCAATTACCACCTCCAACAAGTATTAAAGGTGTAAGGAGTTTTTTAGGTCATGATGATTTTTATCGGTGATTTATTAAAGATTTTTCGAAAATTGCTAAACCTTTATGCTCATTGTTGAAACATAATGCCACTTTTTCTTTTGACGATTCTTGTTTGAGAGCATTTCAGGAGCTTAAAGACAAATTGATTAATGCCCTCATAGTCGTGGCACCAAATTGGAATGAGCCCTTTGAGCTCATGTGCAATGCCAGTGATTATGCTGTTGGAGCAGTTTTGGGACAACGGCGTGGCAAGATGTTCCATGCCGTCTACTATGCCAGCAGAACCTTGAATAAAGCACAATTGAATTACTCTACAACCGAGAAAGAATTCCCCGCAGTTGTATTTGCTTTTGATAAATTTAGATCTTATCTAATTGGTAATAAGGTTGTGGTTTATACAGATCATTCGGTGCTGAAATATCTCTTGGCAAAGAAGGATGCCAAACCTAGACTAATCTGATGAATGCTCTTACTTTAAGAATTCGACCTAGATATCAGAGATAAGAAAGGCCGTAAAAACTTAGTAGCTGACCATCTATCTTGGTTGGAGCATCACATTGAGGATGGTAAGTCGACTATAATTAGAGACAATTTCCCTGACGAGTATTTGCTTGCAGCCGATGCTATACCATGGTACGCAGACATAGTCAACTACATGGTAAGCAATATTCTACCATCACATCTGGCATATAATGCCAAGAAAATATTTTTACGAGAGGTGAGGCAATACTATTAGGATGAGCCCATGTTGTACAAGCAGTGTGCCGACCAAGTGATCCACCGGTGTGTGCTAGAGGACGAGCAGCAACATATATTGCATCTATGTCATGCCACACCATATGGAGGATACTTTGCTGGGATAAAGACTGTTGCCAAAGTATTGCAGTCAGGATTCTTTTGGCCCACACTGTACAAGGATACCCACGAGTATGCCAAGGCATGCGATCGATGCCAACGAACAGGGTACATCTCTGGCAGGCACCAATTACCGCTCCAAAATATTATGCCAGTGGATTTATTTGATGTATGGGGGATTGACTTTATGGTTCCTTTTCCCCATCATTGGTAATGTGTATATTCTTGTGGCTGTTGACTATGTGTCAAAGTGGGTAGAGGTTGTTGCCTTGCCAACAAATGATGCCAAGGCTGTTGCCAAATTCTTGCACAAAAACATTTTGACTAGATTTAACGCTCCGTGAATGATTATTCATGACGAAGGTACTCATTTTAAATATAAATTAATTTCTAAAGCATTGTACAGGTATGGGATTCATCAGCGAATCACCACATCATACCATCCACAAACAAATGGGCAGACCGAGATATCCAATAAGGAGATTAAGAACATTTTGGAAAAAAACTATGAATCCAACAAGGAAAGACTGGTCCTTGAGACTATATGAGTCATTTTGGGCTTATAGGATGGCATTTAAAACTCCTTTGGGTACTTCCCCCAATAAGGAGATTAAGAACATTTTGGAAAAAACCATGCCATCTACCAGTAAAACTTAAACATAAAGCCTATTGGGCCATCCGGAAGCTTGACATGGAATGGAGAATTGCTGGAGGAAAGAGGTTGCTTGACCTTAATGAATTGGAGGAATTTAGAACACAAGCCTATGAGAACGCTAAGATATACAAGGAGAAGGCAAAACGTTGGCATGATAGTCGGATCCTGCCAAGACAGTTTGAAATAGGTCAGCTTGTTCTATTGTTTAACTCTTGGCTCAAACTTTTTCCAGTTAAGCTTAAGTCAAGATGGACGGGTCTTTATGAAGTTGTCAAGCCATATGCTCATGGGGCTGTAGACATCAAGAACTTATAGACCGGAGAAATTTTTAAGGAAGAGCCCAACAGTGTGCCGAAAACTATGCCATCATGCTCACTGGCGGTACTGTCCCAAGTGTATGCCTGCCAGGAGATTATCCTCCAAAATTGGAGATAGCCGAGGAGCTTAATGTAAAAATGAGGCATTACACCAAGGAGAGGGATGCCATCATTCAGGAGGTACTTGTGAAACTTTCCCCTGATGTGGGTGCCGGTATTTGCACCTTTTTCTGCCAAGTCTGCTACCAGTAACCCTATGCCAGCTAGTCCTACCAGTCATGCAAGTCCAGTCAAGCGAGCCAGTTTAGTTAAGTCTGCTAGTCCTGCCAGTCATAAAAGTCTAGTCATTTCTGCTAGTTCTGAATCTGAAGCAACAGTTCCACTATCCCTAGTGCACATTGAGACTACCAGCACCAATTCCTCCTTCGAGTCAGAGGAGATTCCTGCCAAGAAAGAGAAACTAGCACCAATCACACCACCGACCGAGTCTGCCAAGAAGAAGGATGATCTTAGAGCCTCTACTGCTGCCTCAAGGCAGGGCTGGAAAAGGAAGGAAAAGAATTTCCTCTGAACGTGGGAGCGGCAACCATGAGGAAGACATGTGCCAAAAAAGAAGAAGAAGCCCGTGCCAAGCGAGAGGAAGCCTCGTCCAAAGGGGAGTCTTCTTCTTCCTAACTCCTTTGCATTCCATCTTTGCATTTCATGTTTGCATTTTCATGATCATGCATTTTTATTTTTTCTGTGCTCTTGTATATATGTGTTGTTTCATGCATTGAGGACAATGCACATCTTGGGTTTGGGGGTGTGCATTTTCTCACATTTATGCCATGTCATGCATTTCATGTTTAATTTTTTTGTTTGCCATGTAGTTCATGTAGAGTAGTTCCATACCGAACCAATAAAAAAATTAAAAAAAGAAAATTTTGTCTCAGCTTAAATTTGAAGTTTGTTAACAACTATTAGGCAAGCTTATTTTGATCTACTTGTTTGCCCGATGATGAGTTTATAATTTTCAGTTTTCCATGTCTGTAGATTTGTATGCCATGTTTGCCATGACAACTGATCTCTAGTTTAGGGAATTGAATTTTTACTTAACACGTGATATGTATCTAGTTCCCTAGCAAACTTAGACTGTTTGAAACTATGCTCAGATTAAAAAAAAGAAAGAAAAAAAGAGAGAAATGATGCCAGGGTACAAAGAAAATAAATAAGGCAGCAATGTTTTGCCAAGGCAAGAAAAAATGAACTCCCCTCTACCTAGGGATAATAAGTTACTTGGGGCTTCGTGGTAGCTCCCTCTTAGTTCTCAAGTCCAAAACCCTATGGTATGAGTTGAAGAGAAAGCCTAGTGATGTCTGGATTAAGGTGAGGATTCGTGGTATGCTCCCTCTTATCACTCACGCTAAACAGTATCACGAAGCAAGCTTAAATTAATGTCAATAGAACCCTCAACAAGAAAGAAAAAGAAAGAAAATAAAGATCTGAGTTTAGGAAGTAAAATTGGCTAAGGGAGTGAACGGACACTGGATGCATATTGCCTACACATCACACACGCTTCATGAACTTAGACTAGAGTTATACTATTGCACTTGAATTACTATCTGCTTGGCACTATGCTCTGAGATTTCTGAGGGCATCATTAGAATCAAACTCTGCTTGCCAGCATTTGTTGGCATTCCAGCCAAACTTTTGACAAGGTATTATTTTCATTGTTTTTGTTTTTCTTTTCTTTTGCATTACTTGAGGAAAAACAATGAGCTGGGTTTGGGGGTGTGTTACCTCCTCAAAGGTATTGTTTTCATGCCTATTTTGATATGCTTTTGCTTATTTTCAAGTACATTTAGTTGCATTAGCTTATTAGAATCATGCATTTTCATCAAGGTGTTAGTTGGCTGCCTATGCTTGTGTGAAAGGTTGTTTTTATGGCCTTTTTGTAGGTTGGTAGGGTGTTTTGCAGGAGAAATAAACGCAGGATGTAGGGACGTAGTTAGGAGTACCAAGGTGAATACCAGATGCTGAGGGCACAGAAGGATTAGAGGTGTGCCGAGCATCTGTTGGCATGAGGTGTGCCAGTAGCCACGCTAAGAGAGGAAGAACCTCTAAAAAATAGGATGCACTCAGGCTCCTTAAAAATCGCATTTGGACAGCCTCTAGAAAAATAGCGGATAAGGTGATGCCAAGCTATGTTGGCAAGGTCGTGCCAAGTTAGTATGCCAGGACGGCCATGGCATGATGACGTCAGCCCTAGATTGATAAGCTATCACACTGATCATATGAGGCTTATCTCTTATCCATGGAGCATTTCAAATTTCAAATGAAGAGAGAGTTATCCTAACCCCTTCCCTTGAGCGCCTATATATACACGGCCTAATCAAACATTTAGCGAGAGAGATCGATAGATCGAGAGGACGAGACGAGAGGTGGTCGGAGCAAGGTGTTAGAGTAGCGAGTAACAGTCGGTGCAATCGAGGAAGGGTGGTTCAACCTTTTGGCCGAGAGCCTGGCGTGGAGGGCTTCATTGAGAGACCCTTCTATCTATTCCCTTGGCACAAGTTGTTTATCTTTAGTTTTATTTTACGATGGTGATGTTGAAAACGTTGATGGTTTTGATGGTCAACCCCCACACCATGAACTAATTTAATAGTTGGTGGGGGATGTTTTGGTTTTAAACGTTGGCTTTTATACCTTAGTTCCTTTATAATAATTCTACTTTTGGCAAAGTTTGTCTGTTTTGCATACTTTAATTTTTCCTAAATACAGTGCCAAAGCGAGAGCTGGCACAGTTAGCTTATTATCTTCAAATATCTTAACAGACTTGTGCTGGCAACGATCAAGTTGCTGAACACTTGGGAGAAAAGCTTCTAGAGAAGTCGTTCAAGTAGATAAAGTTACTTCGGAAGTGAAATCTACCCCCACGGAGCATAGATTGGTTTTTAAATCAAATTGGTTTAAGGAAAACATACACTATAGAGATATAGGGGTTTTTACTTGGCCAGTTTAGGGCAATGACCATTGAGAGAGGCTTTGCTACTTTTGAATCTGCTCGACAAACAATGCCAAGACAGTTTTACCAATAAAGGCTGGCATGAACCACGTTGAAATCAGGCATTCCCTGCCAACAGTCATCATTCATTTGAAAACACCTTCCTTGCCAACGCTTTACTTCAGTTTCTATTTTATTTTATTTTCTTAGTTTTAAAATCAACTCTTTTAAACTACAATCTTTTCTTCCAAAACAAGTGACAAACTAAACAATCGAATTCCAAGTCAATCTTTGTGGGATCGATACTCAGCTTACTAAGCTGTATTAATTGTCAACCGTGTGTACTTGCACGCAAAAAACTCTTGGCACAGTTTATCTTGCCCAAATACATACCATTTATACCTTTTGCCAACACTCATTTTACACATCTCCCTGAGAGTCAACAATTGACTAGGAATTTGATTGCTTTAATTGTTACTTGTCAAGAAAAAATGTTGGAATAATTTGAAGTTTGTTTAAGGAGTAACTTAAAGAAATGCAACAAAAGTAAAATAGCTTTTGCAAGAAGAGGTTTCAAATGAGTGATGAGCGTTGGCAAGGGATCCCTGGTTTTCACACTATTCACGCCAGCCTTTAATAACGTCATGTCTTGGAATTATTGCCAAGCAAATTCAAGGAAGGCATTACCTCTGTCGATGGCAATTCCTAAAATTAACCATTTTAAAACCCATGTATGTCTATAGTGAAGTTTTTCATTAATTAATTTGATTAAGTTCCAATCTATACTCCTAAGAGGTAGATTCACTTCAGAAGTAAGCTCATCTACTAGAACATCTTCTTTCGAAGCTTCTCTCCTTAGTATCTAGCAACTAATCGTTACCACGCATAAGCAAACAATGTCAGTGGTTGCATGTCAAAGAATTTAGAAAACTGAAGTATATGCCAGATAGAGAAAACAAATGCCAAGGCAGTTGTATTATTAAAAACCAAACATAAAACAAGTGCTAAACGCAAACATCCCCCAACCAACTATAAAAGCTTAGTTCATGGTTGGGGGTCCATCCACAAAACATAATTGTATCTTAACACCACCATTGAATAAAAATAAATAAAACTAGGAGAATGGGAAAAAAGGAGGTCTGTCAATGCAACCCTTCAATGGCTCTAAGCTCTCGGTCTTTAGCTGGTCGAACCATATCATTCTTAATTCAACATAGTGCAGCCTCTTCTCTTCGATCTATTGTGTTGATAGATCTCCTCTCATTCCTTAAATAGGCATGCATGGAAACCCTAGGATAAGCCTTTGAGTTTGAATTTTGAATGCGCAAGGGATAAGATACGTGATCATCTTATCCAATTTTGAATTTGAGCTGATCAAGTTGACTAGGGCTGATGTCATCGGCCTTCGATCCTTTGCCAGCTGAGCTTCGCATTGTTTTGTCCATCTATGCCAAACAAGCTTGGCATTCTTTTCCCACCATCTTATCTAATACTATTTTTTGGAGTTTGATCAAATGATATTTTCTCGTAGGTCTGATCTAGTCCTATTTTCTTGGGCCGGTATTGCCAAGGGTTCTTGGCAAAACTCTTATGATGACCTATTGCCAAGGGTGCTTGGCATTTCTCTTCTGGTCCTCTTTCTTTCTGCTCCTGCACTGCTCTGCCATGTATGCCTGCTTGTGTCTTACATCAAAACCAGCAAAATAACCCTTGACATTGGCAAAACAAACAACTCCTAACTCCTTAATGCAAATGCATGATTTAACAACTAAATGCACAATTATGTACTTAAAGGCAATCACAAGCATTGTAATATATGCATGAAATCTAGTACTTTTGAGGATTTAATAGAAATCGAGTGTTTAAGGCACTCTGGCTGTTTCTCAAAACCAGACCAGATGAGTTATGGAAGCTCAAAGCTAAGTTGCGAAGGTGCAAAGATAAGCTGAGGTAGTAAATAAGGAAGCAATGGTGGCTTGACACTTTGTAGCAGAGGCTAACAAATGGGTTGACTCGGGTAGAGAGTAGGCACAAAGAGCTTATGACGAGGCCCAAATGGATAATGAAATTGACTTGAAGGCTGCTATTGAGACCTTGTAGATAAGGGTGGATTTGAAGGAGAAGGAATAGGCCTTAAAAGTGAGGGATTGTGAGATGCAGTAATTGCACTATACCAATGTTAAGGTTGAGGAGTTGTCCAATATTATTGTAACACCCCCGAAATCTGGCTTAGTCAGAAATGGGTTCCAACGATCAGAAATCCTACATTAAAAAGGTATAAATATTGTATTAACTTTGACCGCAAGGTCAATTACACCGATATTTGAATCCAATTGAATCAAATTATTGATTATGGACCTTATTGAAATTATCAAAAATCTTTTAGTGAATAAATTATAGAAATTAAAAGTTTGGGGGTACAAGTATTGAGAATTGAGAGTTGAGGGACTAACCTTGCGATTAGCCCCTCTTCAATTATAATCCCACATACGTGGGTGATCAGGAAGCTATTCCTTCAAAGGAAGGAAATCTTTGTTATTACAAAAGCAAATAAAAGAAAAGGGTGGTAGCTAATCTAGGCTTACCCGAGAAAGACCTAAGCTAATACCTATCCTTCATCATCTTCTTCCAAGCAAACACCTCCATTGTTGAAGTTGAAGAAGCTTGAGTTTTCTTCAATTTATCGTTATCAAATTATTGTTATTGATCGGGTAAGCTATAATCCCCAAACAATCATTGAATCCATGGATAAATCAAGCTTAATTTTAAGCTAAGGTTTTGGTTATCCATTAAATTTGATAGCTAATAGCTATTTTACGCTTCAATATTGATTTTGATATCGTTATATTGATTTTGATATCGTATTATCGATTCTAATAATTTCCCCTAATGTTTACCTAGCTCAAGAAGTAGAGAAAGAACATCCACCATCACCGACGAAAGCTAGGAACAAGGGAATTGCTATCTGAGAGCCGTATGAGCATCGAATTATTGAGGTGAGTGTAGTCAGAGTCCCGAGATTAGGCTAGGTGCCTTTTCTGACCTCACTGTCAATGAGTATAGTATGGCTAACATTTTGTCAAGGAATATTGCATTGAATCACTTAGTGGATTCCATTGGTAAGATAAGGTAAGTTATTGCATTGAATATCGATCATTGATATTGCTATAGTCATTGCTACCAAACATCGTTACTGATTTTGTCATTGTTATTGTCATTAAAATATGGAAGCATTGAACATTGGACATAGAACATAGTTATTGTCATTGCTATCGTCATTGTCAATGTCATTGAACATTGATATTGAGATAGCTGTTGTCATCGAAACATTGCATATGAAGGATCGATCATTGCTATGGTTATTGTTATCAAAACATTGTAAGTGAAACCTTGATTACTGTTATTGTCATTGAAATCATTGGACATTGTCATTGCCATTGGTATTGCTATTGAATATTGATACTGGTTCATTGTTTATTGATAAGAACATTGAATATTGTTAATGTTACCGAACACCGATCATTGATATTGTCACTAGACCTTGGATTCGAAAGGACTTTAGATACAATTGGCATGCCATAGAATTCATGAGCTCAATGTACAGGTGGACTACGACCTATATTGATTTGGTAAGGCAGAGGTATGTATTGTGTTATTGGTCATATTGGCGAGGCGGAGAGACTAGACAATTCATTGTTTTGGCAAGGTGTAGGAATTCATGTATCCATTATTTTGAATCGATCCAAGGGTTAATATTGAAATATGGACTTATTGCTATTGAACATGATCATTGCATTGCTACTATTGATTCATTGCATTGTTATTGTTAAGATATGTTTTGAAATGCAATTCTTTGACAAAGTGTTTACTTGTGACTACCTCACTATGCAAAGTATGCCTAATGCATTTCATTCCATACATTTCAGGTTAAGGATTTCACCGTTAGAGATCGGAGAATCGATGTTGTTGACAAGTCACTACAAGCCTCAAGTAACGTGTTTTGCATTTATGAACTCCTAGGATGGTGGCAAAGTAGTTGAACTAGTCACTTGCGACTCTTTTGATATGTGTGTTTTATGCATGGCATGTAAAAGTGTCTAAGGCTCTAAATGGCCTTTTGGTATAGCTTAAAAATGGTTAAATATGCATATTTAGCTCTAAAAGGTGAAAACCTAGTAAACGGATTCAGATAGCCCTAAAATTTGACATGTTGATAGATTATAGCTTAATAAACTTGCTTGTAAAATTTCTTTGCATTTGGATATCAATCAACAGGATAATTAGATTAGAAACCATATAAAATTTGGCATTAAGTGCATGTCATACCGATATGGGTCCATCTATTTCGGTACGGTAGTGCATATTTGGCCATTCAGAGTGAAGGCTAACCCAGGCGTTTCGATACGACTTTGGGCAGTGAGGTCTAGAGAATTAATGGCATTGGTATGAGTATAGGGTGTATCAAAATGGGTATTGGACAAAGTCAACCTTAGTCCACTCGTATCGATACCGATCAAGCTATATCGATACGAGTTCTTGAGTTGTTAGGAATTGGGCTATCATCCTTGCATGTCGTATCGATACGGTCCTCGATCGTATCAAAATGAAGTTGGACAATTTCATCTGGAGTTTAACTCCATGCATACCTGTACCGATATGACATCATGGCATTTTGGTACGGTGTCTATTAAATTGATTAGGGGCTGTTGAACACAGTTTTTGCATTGTTTACAGAATGGTCACTGAATCTTGGCAAGTCTAATTGGATGGGTAAATAACATTGGATTAATATGAAAATTTATGGACTCATTGTTATTGTATTGGATTTCATTATGGTGTAGTTGATTGCACTAAAGGACCTCTAAGTTACTGGGTGTACAATTTAGTCCCTAAAACTCGTAGTAACTAAGAATCAACCCCAATTGCTTAATTATTGTTTCCTATTGGATAAATTGGGCTAATGTTCTTGTTTAATAAGGTTCAAAAAGCATTACATGGACTAAGTGACAATCACTGATTGAAAATTATCGCACCGAATCACCGTATCGCTCACAAATAGCACGCTCTGACCCAATTTTTGACCAGGCCGAGAAGGGGGTGTTACAATCACTTTGGAGAAATTTTGAGCATTCAACAATTTTGGGGACATGCAAATAGAGCATATTTTGTGCTATTCAAGTTGCTCTTACTCTAGTGAATATGTCGAAGTGGGATTTGCGATGCTGTGGGAACTTGGGATGCTTCTCAAGCAAACTTAGGCATCGACCATTATAATCCTTTTCTACTGATGTGATTGTGGCCAAGCAAGATCCATAAGAATTACCCAAAGGACCTATCACTCGTGCAAGGGCTAAGAGATTCAAGATGCTATAATAAATATGTTTAATCAGGAATGTAAATCGAATAATAAGGCTCTTATTTAATTCGTACCTTGCAATATATTGGTTGTGCATTTTTAATGAATGAAGTCTTAGCTTAAATAAGTTATAGTTTCATAACTAGTAGTTGCAAATTTAATCTTGCATAATTAATTTCGGATTTTGCATTAAACTATTGTCCAAAAACATATTTTATGTGTCTTGCATGTATTTTAAATAATTTCAACATCAAAGGATTGAAGGGGTGACGATAAAAGATGAAATAAAGACAACAATGAAGGGATGAAAGCCTTGTAAAATTCAAAGGTCATGGAAACATTCAAGATGGAAAAACAAAGGCTTTATTCACATTCAAGATGGAAAACCAAAGGCCATATCAACATTCAAGATGGCAAACTAAAGGTTTTATTCACCTATTTATTATGCATTCATGGTCATTGAAAATTTGAGTTAAATCTCATCAAGTCATCACTATAGCTTAGCTTATAAATAGGCCATATTGTAAAGCATTGGACACAACTTTGATTTCAAGATATAATATTTAGTGAGCATTTACTCCTTTTTTTCTTCATTAAACTTACTTGAGTTATCAACGTGTGGTGTTCAAATTCTTTGATATCGTTGGTTCTTAGTTATTTATAACTAGAGGGTCACGGTCTTATTGGTTCAAGAACTCTATAAGATATGGGTCAACTTCCCATATAGTATTGGTTCTACCTTCGTTCCATAACTTATGTTACATTCATCGTTCAACAACCCTTATCACCTGACAAAACATTCATTCATCATCATCTTCCATTCTTCCTATTTCATTTTCATCATACCACTTAACTAGCTTCCACATTAATACCAATTTCACCATCATTTCCTTAGATAATAACCTCTTTGAAACTATTTCAGCACCTTTGGAAATACTTACTTCGTTCACGATCGGGAGTACAAATCATCTCAAAAACATCCCCAATCGATATCATTTCATTTGATATCAAGAGCCAACCAAATTAAGCAAGTAGTTTCATTTTCTCTCTCTTGAAATTGAAGAAAAGGAAAAAGTAAAAAAAAACACTAAGAAAAGAAAAAAGTAGAAAAAAATCAAAATTTCAATATTACGAATTCCCAAGTTCATGAATGAGGGATTTGACCATCGTGACAAAAAAGTCCAACAAAGTTTAGGTTTGTTTTACCTTTTTGGGTTTTCGGTTATAAATAAATTCATTTTGTGACCCTTCCAATTCCACTACTAACCTTATTTTTTTCCTAAGCCTACCATATCACCCAACATCTTTCCCCACCTCTACTTCTTTATTTGGCAGCTGAATCCACAAGGAAGCTTGCTAAGTCTTGAGTAAGTTCATGTAAGAACTTAAGAGGCAAACAAGAGTGGGAAAAGGCATGAGAGTGTGAGATCATTAAAGGGAATAAAAAATTCAATATCTAGTGAAAACATGAGTAGATCTATTGTTTCTTGAGTGATTTGGTGAAGTTTGTTTTCTTTTGCGAGGTACATCATGTCTCAAAGTTCTGTACGAAACAACATTGGTGATGAAGAAATTTCAGATCGAGCACAACAAACGATGATCCAAGAGATGGACAGGTTGCTATGACTTTGTCTAGCACCAACGAAAGAGTGGTTGAACCAATTAGAGGAAAGATCTGAAATAAGTTCGTCTTGAAACCCAGGAAGGGTGTGAGTACGCCTTAGGCTAGATCAAGAGGGATTACTATAGTCTGAGCGAAAGAAAAAGTGATCAAGCCTCCAACTATAATATGAGGAGTCAGGGACAAAGACATCAAAGGCCAATGACACAATACCAAGTAGATGACAATCTCAACAACATTAAAATGTGTAACACCCTCAACCCTATTTAGAAAAAAACCAGAATCAAAGATGTCATCACAAACATATTCCATGAAACATGTGACCAAAAACTAAAACTTTCAAAATAATTCGAGCCAGGTTAACAAAAACTTTCTTTTAATTCTACAGACTTTATTAAGGAACAATCAAATATATGTACAGTACAAATTCACCATTACAAGCCATATCAGAACTCACAACAAACTTGCTTTTCCCAATATTTAAAGTGTCCATTTATCTAAGACAATACGGCTTTTTATTCACTTGACTAATTAAACATATGCTAAAATCCAAATAATTTCAATTCTATGTATTAAACTTAAAACCAAATATACATACTCTTAACTTAGTATACCATGCTTATATTGATGTCTCAATACTATAGCTATTTGAACATCTATCTACTCTATGTGCATACACGTAAAATCGACAATTTCAAAATATAGTTATAATTTATCAAGTTCTTTCATAACTCAAAACTTCATTCTTACTTAAGAACATAGCTCGAAAGAAGGATGATAAATAAAACCTCTTATTATACTCAAACGAGTTGCTATTCACATATACATAACCTCATTCTTAACACATGAAACCAATTTACATGCTAATTGAACAATGACTCCTTATCGACCTTAGAAATCATCCATAGCCAAAACATTAGGTTTGTGCATGCAATACCAATACCAAAAGGCGTTATATCCAATATACCTCAAAATCTTCATAAAATCATTCAAGTCATGTTATTCGAACAATACATGTACGTATATGTATAATCCTTCAAATTCTTAGCATTTTTACGTACAAACAATTAATGATTCTAAAAGAGACCTATATCATGCATAGCATTACATAGGTGGAACACAATCGAATTAAGCATCACTAGAAGTATTTTCAAAGAAGATATTATATCAAAGTTAGTTACTTAAAAGGCCATTTACAATCCAAAGTCCATAAAACAAACAATAACTACGTAAGTTATAATTATGCTAATACAAATGCAATATGCCACCATTCTAGGAGTTTTGAGGTAAAACTTAGACAAACTACATGGTCTTTACAGTGTGACTTGCAACCTTTCAGCACGATCAACCCAAGGATAATCATAAAACCTGCTTATGCATGAAAATGAATGCATTAAGCTTATATAGCCTAAGTGAGGTAGTAATCCATAATAAGGAAAAACTTTGTTCAATAAGAAAGCAATGTAACCAAGCATAGGGTAATAAACATTTAATTTGGTCTGAAGTATACATACTTATGTCTTATGGAGAATTATTCAGAATTCATTAGCCAACGAATCTTATTCTTACAAAACCTAATCGAGGTTTCATTAGAAATCTTATTAGAGTTTATTGAGCTTCTTAGTCAAGCTTGTCAAAGTTTTATCAAAGCAAATTGGAATTCTTATCAAAGCTTATCAGAGTTCTACATTGCTTATCAGAATTTCTTATCGAAACTTAGTATCGAGTTCATATCTTTTAGAACATTTGCCTTGGATCACATTTGGACATATGTAACAATGGTCTGAGATTCACTTAGCACAAAGCATAAAGCAATGGCTAGTTTATAGCATATCAAACCTAACTTCTCTTCTCCATACGTCCAACTGCCGCCAATCTCCTTACCATCTCCCCTGTTACCTCCTATTATCGCTAATATATCATATATATAGGGTCATCACTCTTGAGCCGTAGCTCGTGGACCATAGTCCCAAATTATACCATGTACTACGCCAAAGTGTCCAAGGGCTTCCATTGTATAAGCAGCTTAGATATTTTATGCTTTGAAGTTACGAGTGGTATCTTATGACACAAGTAAACTTGTTTCTTTTCTTAGTGTCTTATAACATGAGATGAGCTTTTTAGCTCCTTAGGACTTAAGAATTCACGAACTTATATTGAGATTGAATTCCTTTATTAGAATCTTATGGCATTATAGGTTAGAAGTTAGCTTTAAAGCTTTATAACAAAGTATACATAATCTTCCATTACAAAACATAGCATAGCAAGGCACAAGATGCATATGTATGGCAAACATAACCAAAAGACTTATCAAGGATGCCATGCTATGAATGTATTCACACATTCTGCTCTATGTGAGCCATATTGTCACAGACCACCAACCCATGACCAAGCAATCGCACACCAAAGGGCTTGCACTAGCACACTATGTGCCTCACACGACCGAGGGAACCAAGTACACACCAACGACGCACACCATGAGACCATGTCAAACACCCCATGGGGTGTCCACAACCGAAGAAGCTGAGCTAGCACGCTTCACGAGCACCACAGGGCCAAGAGAAGCACCTTATGTGCTGCCCACGAGAGAGGAACCCGAGGGAGCACTTCCATCGCACCTAACGGAGCCCAACCGAGCACCCTCCATGTTGCCCACGCCATGGAGCCCTAGTCAGCACCCGATGTGCACACTAGGGGGTCGAGACAAGCCCTATATGAGTTGCCCACGACCCTAGGGCCCGATTTAGCACCAAACATGCTGCCAAGGAGGTTTTAGACAAGAGAACCAAGCCTATCAAGGCCCAATCCGCTCAAGAGACCAAGAACTTGGAAGGATATCATCCTTGGACCAACACACAAGGAAAGAGAGCATCTCTTGACCAACACAAATAGCAAGAGATCACCCTTTGAGCTACACTTGGGGAAAGTATCATTTGCCAACCCAAGTATGATGTCATAGCCTTTGTATTTTAGGGAACAATGTATTTGAGTTATCATCTTTCCATAGTTAGGAGATATGTATCTTGAGGATTTATCCATAGCCCTTGGATCGAATCATCTATGGCCGTTAGATCGTAGGAGGTGAGCCTATAAATAGAGGCTCCCACTACCATTGTAAATCATCTCATATTCCATCTTCCATCATTTCTTTGAGTTTGAGTAAAGAGTTTATATTTTCTCTCAACATTCTTTCTTTGTTTTCATTGTTGCCTCGCCTTAGCTTTTAAAAGCTTCCACCATTCTAAGTTCTTAGCATTCTTGCTTTGTGATTTTGATGACTGACTTAGTCTTCGACTAAGATCGTCGACTAAAGCCGCATGGATCAGCTAGTCAGACTCTAGCCCCGTGACAAGTGGTATCAAACCCATTTTTTGCATCCAAATCGAGTAAGAGATGGCACAAGGAAGAAAGATCATTGCAGCAAAGATGGACGTGGAGGGAACAAGGTGTTGGATCTGTGATGATCCACATGGGACAAGCAAGTGTCCAAAGAGGAGCAGTTACGTTGCCTACAAGCGGAGAATTGGGGAACGACTAGAGTGCTACCATTGTAAAGGAGCACATAAGTTTTTCGATTGCCCGCACAAAGTCAAGCAATCCAAGGTACAGGACGAGCCCGATGAGACTGAGGCTTCGAAGCATGATTTGTTGTGCAAAGAGCCACCAATGGGTACGGTGGATGCATCTAAGGAGCAAGACAAGCCCGATGAGACTGAGGCTTCGAAGCTTGATTCCTTAAGCAATGAATCACCTACGATTCTAGTGGATGAGATGTCAGACATGCCGATGTGCAAGAAGTTGCAAGAAGGCAACACAAAACTGTGGGAGAAGCACTGATCTACGCAGTGTTCAAGGGATCAAGTCCATCCGACGAGTGCCATGCTTGCTGCCATCCATGGAGACAATGGGGCAGAATAGTTCAAGCTTGGTTTGAACGAAAGCTCTCTTCAAGCCAAGAGTGGCTGTGAGAAGAAGAAGCCTAAGTTCGTGGACGTAGTGTTTCCCGATATAAAGCTGAGTGCACTAGTGGATCCAAGTGCATCTAACTTGTTCATATCTGAGCGAGCTATCGAGTGGTTAAACCTTTAAGTTGAAAAGGTAAACGGATGGATTAAAATCATCAAATCCAAGGAAGAGCCAATTGCGGGAGTTGCAAATAGAGTGGATCTTCAGATTGGAGATTGGCATGGTACATCTATTAAGGTAGCATCTATTGATTCTCATGACTTAGTTATTGGTTTATCTTTTCTAGAATGGATTAACGCACTTGTCTTGCCAAAAGTTGATGTGGTGTGTACTCTAGATCCGCACCAACAAGGCATTGAACCATTGAGCCATGATGAGGGCTAGAAGGCCAAGGCATTGTCAACCATCCATTCCATCAAAGCAATGCACAAGATAAAGGTATCCAATAATGATGAGACCATGGTAGAGACCATGGAGGTCCCCAAGGAAGCGGGACAAGTCCTTGAAGAGATCGAGGACGTAAAGCCTTTGGAGTTGCCGAAGGCATTACCACCAAGGGATGAGGTGATTTGTGAGTTTGAGCCGCATCCAAGTGTTGTTTCGCAATGCCAACATCGAATAGCACAATTTGAGTTAGGAGAAGTGAATCAAACCAAGGAGGGTGAGATAGAGTTGCTACCAAATTGCACCAAATCGTTCGAGTACCACACCGAGGCATTAGACTTTACCATCGGAGAGTTGCCGATGCAAGTGAAGCATCCAATCGCTTTCAAGATTAGAAAGCCGAGTGAGCGAGACACCGTTCTAGATAAGGAGGTGACCGTAAGAGCCATATGGCAAGAACATGTTGCCGAGTTTGATGGACCCATGGAGACCAAGTCAAGCACCATGGAGGAAGGAGCAAGCCAAGAGTCTCCACCCATCAACCAACCCGAGGGAGAGGTGCTTGAGAGCACCAATGGGGTCCTATCCAACGCCCCTTTTGCCAAAAATGCTAGCCTTGAGTATCACCAAGGCATAGCAAACCAATCCAACAAGGACATTGTGTCCGAGGTAAGCAATCCAACTTTTGAAAAATCTGGTCTAACTTATGGTGGTTTTGTCCACATGTCACTTGTGAGACCGAAAAAGGGACAAACCATGGAGCAAGTAGGCGAGGAGGCCTACAAAATGTAGTTGCCACCAGAAGTGCAAGTAGACCAGACCAGCCTGCCAAAATCATTGGACGAGGATGCCGATGACCCGGAACAGAGCGATCGAAGTCGAGCACAGAGTAGAGAAATGGTCTCCCACAACATGGAGGCACCAACCATCCAAACGGAGCGAGATCCTAGCCCAAGGCATGAAGGCCTTGCATTTTGGTTGAGATATTTCGAACCCGTGAGTAATCGAAAACTAGCTGAGGAGCTGCGACAGTTCAAGGACAAGACTATCGAGATCCATCATCGGCTAGCAACGAGGGCGTCGCTAAATCCAGTGGGGGAGAATGTCACAGACCGCCAACCCACGACCAAGCAAGCCACACACCAAAGGGCTGCACTAGCACACTATGTGCCTCACCCGATCGAGGGACCCAAGTACACACCAACGACGCACACCATCAGACCATGTCAAACACCCCATGGGGTGTCCACAACCGAAAGAGCCGAGCTAGCATGCTTCACGAGCACTATAGGGCCAAGAGAAGTACCCTATGTGCTGCCCACGAGAGAGGAACCCGAGGGAGCACTTCCATCGCAACCAAAGGAGCCCAACCGAGCACCCTCCATGTTGCCCACACCATAGAGCCCGAGTCAACACCCGATGTGCACACTAGGGGGTCGAAACAAGCCCCATCCGAGTTACCCATGACCCTAGGGCCTGATTCAGCACCGAACATGCTGCCAAGAAGGTTTTAGATAAGAGAACCAAGCCTATCAAGGCCCAATCCGCCCAAGAAACCAAGACCTTGGAAGGATATCATCCTTGGACCAACAGACAAGGAAAAAGAGCATCTCTTGACCAACACAAATGGTAAGAGATCACCTTTGAGCTACGCTTGGGGAAAATATCATTTGTCAACCCAAGTATGATGTCATAGCCTTTGTATTTTAGGCAACAATGTATTTGAGTGATCATCTTTCCATAGTTAGGAGATATGTATCTTGAAGATTCATCCATAGCCCTTGGATCAAATCATCTATGACCGTTAGATCGTAGGAGGTGAGCCTATAAATAGAGGCTTCCACCACCATTGTAAATCATCTCATATTCCATCTTCCATCATTTCTTTGAGTTTGAGTAAAGAGTTTATATTTTCTCTTAACATTCTTTCTTTGTTTTCCTTGTTGCCTTACCTTAGCTTTTCAAAGCTTCCACCATTCTAAGTTCTAAGCATTCTTGCTTAGTGATTTTGAAGGCTTACTTAGTCTTCGAATAAGATCGTCGACTAAGGCCGCACGGATTAGCTAGTCAGACTCTAGCCCTGTGACAATATGCATATGCTCATGAATTAATCATAACATATCATAGAAACAAAGATCAAAATGATGCCGTGTCACCCGAGACAAATGCAACTACACTAACCTCTTATCCTGAAGTTACAAGGTACTTGAATCCTTAATTACATTTTGCTTCCAACTAACTCTTTTCTTCTACTCTTCTTATCATGATATGTACCTCAAACAGAAATAACAAGTCATTACAACCAATTCAATTCATTCAACTTACAAAATAGTCCTATTGATTACCAACCAATCCAAGTTCTAATTCATAATTTAACCCATTGTGGCTTTATTAAAATGGTCTTTAATATACATATTTTCACATCTATAATCACAAAATAGTCCATTAAATTTTATATAAATGCAAAACAGTCCCAAATATAGATATACATATTATCACAGGGCTAGAGTCTAACTAGTTGATCCGTGCGGCCTTAGTCGAGGATCTTAGTCGAAGACTAAGTCAGCCTTCACAATCGCTAAGCAAGAGTGCTTAGAATAGCAGAAGCTTGAGGGAAAATGGGAAATGGCTAGGCAAAACAAGGAAGATGAAGAAAGAACAAGGTGAAGAGAAATTCTAAACTCTTTACTCAAACTCAAAGAAATGATGGAAGATGGAATGAATTGGATGATTTACAATGGTGGTGGAAGCCTCTATTATAGGCTCACTTCCTACGATCTAACGGTCATAGATGATTCAATCCAAGGGCTATGGATGAATCCTCAAGATACATATATCCTAACTATGGAAAGAGTATCACTCAAATACAAGGTTGCCTAAAATACAAAGGCTATGACATCATACTTGGGTTGGCAAAATGATACTTTCCCCAAGTGTAGCTCCAAGGGTGATCTCTTGCCATTTGTGTTGGTCAAAAGATGCTCTCTTTCCTTATGTGTTGGTCCAAGGATGATATCCTTCCAAGGTCTTGGTCTCTTGGGCGGATTGGGCCTTGATAGGCTTGGTTCTGATATGAACATCAATGGCAAAGACCCAGAGAAGTACCCAGGTGGCCCCATTACTCGAGCAAGGGTCAAGGAGTTCCAAGCAGCCATGGAAAATATGTTTACATCAAGCTTGGGACGTGAGAAAGAAGAAATAATAAGGGAGGAACACTTTACTTTGCTTATGCATGAATTTGCATGAGTATTTAAAGTTTGCATAACATTCATTGCATTCAATAAACATGTTGTTCATTAAAGCATGCGTTGCATTTAAACATGTAGTTCATTTAGTTATACACTTCATTTAACTAAGTAGTTCATTGATTAAACTAGTTCATTCAAGATTATTAGTTCATTGAATAAAGTTAGTTCATTAATTAAACTAGTTCATTCATCAAACTAGCTCATTTATTAAACTAACTCTTAATTGTTTACATGCATGTTTTCAATTAAAGATTGAATAAAGTTTACCTTTGTGTCTAGGTGCATGAGGGAAGATGAACGGTTTTACCAGATGCAAGAATATCAGCAGAATGTCTTCCAATTCTGGATGCGATACAGACGTGTTTGGATCCAGAAATCAATTGGACGTTATTCCTCCATCTCTTAGCTTTCCAATGCCTTTTGAATCACCTCAATCCGATATCGGGAGCTTGAGATACGAATGATTTACTCAAGACAGTGCAGGCTGAAATTTTTATTACGGGAATTTTATGCATGGATGATTTGAATGAATTTGAGCCAAGGAAGAGTTCTTTCATCTTCTACCAAGAGACAAGCAATTGATGGCCATCTTAATTCAGCAAATTCAAGGCATTCAAGGTTGATGTTATCACCATTCAAGTGGGGGTTTCAAAATTCATTGAGGAGACATGAAATAAAGGCTGGATGAAACTCACCTTTTTATGACATTCAAGTCATATTAATCAGCTTGGAAGATGAAGAGTTGCACTTAAACTGGACAGCAAGGATGTCTACATTCATCCTTGTCCACATTCATCCCCTTTCTCTTCATATGATAGCAAAACAAGGCAGCCCAAGAGTCCTTCTTAATTTGGACGAAAATATGACTAAATTCAACCTCAATTTGTCTAAACTAATCAGCTTTGAAGATGAGAAGAAAGGACAAAGCATTCATGTGTATTCAAGTGCATTAAGATGAGCATTCATCTTTCTTGTAACACCTTTTCATATTCTGCCTACTTCTACTATAAATAGGCATCTTTAGGATCATTGTAAGACACACTTTGAATATATAAAACATCTTTGAAAGATTGCTTTCATTCTTGTTCTCTTGTGGAACTTTATCGGCTTCAAGTTAGTCTTGTAGTCTTCATCCATTTCCCTTTTGTTATAGCGTTGGTTCCTAGCTCATCTATAGCTAGTGGGTCACGTTCCATATCCTACCACTTCATTTCCACTTTATTATATTGCTGGTTCCTAACTCTTTATAGTTAGGGGGTCACAATCCATCCTTTGAATTTCTTCATCTTAACGCCAACACCCCATCATCTTCACCTACATTTTCATCTTTTATTTTTTTTTCCTTCCATAATCACAACTATCACTCTTCCTACACCCCTTCTACATATCTTTCATCCCATTATTTCTATTTCTTATTTATCTATTTCTACTTACATTATTGTTTGAGTAATTTCAGAATACATTCAAAGCACTGCAGAGTTCTTACTAGAATCACGATCGGGCATTCACATATATGATTCAAAACCCATAGTCGAGATCATATCATTTGGTATCAGAGCCTAGACGATTCAGTAAGCGTATTATTTTTCTCTCTCCGGGTTAGTAAAAAAATCAAAAAAATCTTAAAGAGGGAGGGAGCAGTCTATTCTTGTTTAAAAAAATTACAATACATCATTTCTTATTGCTGAATTACAAATTCCTTTACCTATTCTTAGTAATTCTTTCTTTTTTTGAAGCCATTATCCTTTTATTATTCATCATTCTCCTACCAAGCTAGAATTGTTTCAGCCAAGTCCACGAGACACTTGTAAGCCTTGAGGAAGTTCCCAAAAGGACTTGAAAATAAAGCACGAGTGGTAAAAGGCATGAGTGTGCATTAAGGGGAAAAGCCTAACCCGAGTGAAACACGAGTGTGAGTGCATTTTCTTTGGAGTGGAAAGGTGAGATTTTGTGTTAGTAAGGTTTAATTTCTTTTGTTTCTTTATCTAACATGTCACAAAGATCTGGTCATAGTGGTGAAGGAGTTCCCAATTTGCAAAATCAGGCTATGCTTCAAGCAATGGCCAAAATGATCCAAGAGCAATTGGAGCCCCTAATTGAACGAATAGACCAGCTTGAAATTTCACAAGCTAATCAGGGTAATGAGGAGTATCCTGAAGAAGTTGAAGTAGATGATGTGCAAGATCAAGTATCCCAACATAGCATGGTACAACAAGGCCAGAGAGCTCGACCACGAGTAGACGATAATCTCAACAACATCAAGATTACCATTCCTCCTTTTCAAGGAAGAACGGATCCTGAAACCTATCTTGCATGGGAAAAGAAGGTTGAGCACATTTTTGAGTGCCATAACTATTCAGAGCTTAAAAAGGTAAAACTCGCTGCCATTGAGTTTACGGATTATGCACTAATATGGTGGGATCAATTGACATCAAGTAGGAGACGCAATGGAGGACATCCTATCACTACATGGGATGAAATGAAAGCGGTGATGCGAAGGCGATTCATTCCAACCCACTACCATCGAGAGTTATTCAACCGTCTTCAAAATCTTTCACAAGGTAACCGAAGTGTTGAAGATTACTACAAAGAGATGGAGGTGTCCATGATTCGAGCCAACATCGACGAGGATCGAGAAGCCACAATGGCAAGATTCCTAGCGGGACTAAATCCGGACATTGCGAACGTGGTCGAGTTGCAACATTATGTGGAGATGGAAGACATGGTGCATATGGCCATGAAAGTGGAAAAACAGCTCAAAAGAAAGGGTGCCACACGATCTTATGGGAGTTCAACATCAAAATGGGGGCAAAGTTCATACAAGAAGACTCGCCAATACCGGCCCCACGAAAAAGGAGGACCACCGAAAAGGAAGTAAGCCCATTGCGAAACCAACAAGGGTAAGACTACCGCTACTCCAAATCGTTCCCGTGACATACAATGTTTTAAGTGTTTGGGGCGTGGACACATTGCAAGCCAATGTCCGAACCGCAACACCATGCTTCTTCGAGATGATGGAGAAGTTGAATCGGAACAAGAAGAGGATGAGAATGAAGATGTTGCCATCGAAGAAGAAGAATTAGAGTATGGCGTGGAAGGAGAGGTTCTTGTTGTCAAAAGAAGCCTAAACGTACAATCCGTTGGAGGAAATGAACAACGAGAAAATATCTTCCATACTCGTTGCCATGTTGGAGGAAAGGTATGCTTTGTTATTATTGATGGTGGTAGTTGCACTAATGTTGCTAGTACCTTAATGGTAGATACACTTGGCTTGGCAACAACAAAGCATCCACAACCTTATAAGCTACAATGGCTCAACGATGGAGGAGAACTCAAGGTGACCAAACAAGTTCGAATTGTTTTCTCTATTGGGAAGTACAAAGACGAGGTATTATGCGATGTCGTTCCAATGCACGCATAAGCCATTTATTACTTGGAAGGCCTTGGCAATTTGATAGGCGAGTGATCCATGACGGGTATACCAACCGGTATACGTTCACCCATGAAGCAAAGAAGATCACTTTAGCCCCACTTTCTCCAAAACAAATACATGAAGACCAAATTTTATTGAGAGGAAAAATTGAAAAAGCCAAAGAGAGAGAGACCAAAATGGAGGTAAAAGCAAAGGAGTGTGATCAAAATGAGGGAAGGAAAATCAGCATTCTTTCTAAAAGAGAGAGTTGAAAAAGAGTTTAATGACAGCAAAGGAAGCACTTGTGCTCATGTACAAGGAAAATTTCTTGAATACTAACTACCTTGATCAAAATTTGCCTGCTTTTTGTTGTGTCTTTATTGCAGGAGTTTGATGACCTATTTCGGAGGAAATACCAAGTGGGCTGCCACCTATTCGTGGCATAGAACATCAAATAGACTTTGTTCCCGGAGCCGTCATTCCAAACCGACCAGCGTGCATCAAGCAACCCCGAAAAAACTAAGGAGTTGCAAAGGCAAGTATCTGAGTTGATGTCAAAAGGCTACGTGAGGGAAAGCCTTAGCCCATGTGCCATGCCGGTTCTACTTGTGCCAAAGAAGGATGGAACTTGGCGCATGTGTGTGGACTGCCGAGCGGTAAACAAAATTACGGTAAAGTATCGTCACCCTATTCCTCGCTTAGATGACATGTTAGATGAGCTTAGTGGTTCTAACCTCTTTTCCAAGATTGATCTTAAAAGTGGTTACCACCAAATACGAATGCGGGAAGGTGATGAGTGGAAAACAGCATTCAAAACTAAGCAAGGCCTTTATGAGTGGTTGGTTATGCCTTTTGGCTTAACTAATGCTCCAAGCACGTTTATGAGGTTAATGAATCATGTTCTTAGGCCATTCTTGGGTAAGTTTTGTGTGGTTTACTTTGATGACATTCTAATCTATAGTAAAACCATGGAAGAACATGTTCAACATTTAAGGTCAGTTTTGCTAGTTTTGAGGAAGGAAAAACTGTTTGCTAACTTACAAAAATGTACATTTTGTCTTGACAGGGTTGTTTTCCTAGGTTTCGTTGTGAGTTCTGAAGGCTTGGAGGTGGACAAAGAGAAGGTTAAAGCCATTGAAGAGTGGCCACGACCAGCAAGCATTTCTCAAGTTAGGAGCTTCCATGGACTTGCAAGTTTTTATCAAGATTCGTCCCCAACTTCAGCACCATAGCCGCCCCACTAACAAGTGTTATTAAGAAGAATTCTAAATTCTTTTTGGGGAAGATCAAGAGAAGTCCTTTAATAGCATTAAAGATTGTTTAATACATGCCCCTTTACTTGCTCTACCTGATTTTAATCTAACTTTTGAAATTGAATGTGATGCATCAGGTGTAGGAATTGGAGCAGTTTTGTCTCAAGGTGGACGTCCTATAGCCTATTTCAGTGAAAAATTAAGTGGAGCTACGCTTAATTACCCTACCTATGACAAGGAGATGTATGCTCTTGTGAGGGCAATGGAAACATGGCAACATTACCTTTGGCCTAAGGAGTTCATCATTCACACTGATCATGAGGCATTGAAACATATCCGGGGCAGCATAAACTCAACAAAAGGCATGCCAAATGGGTGGAGTTTCTTGAAACTTTCCCATATGTTATCAAGTACAAGAAAGGTAAGGAGAATATAGTTGCCGATGCATTGTCACGGAGGTATATTCTTTTAAACACTTTGGAATCTAAGTTATTGGGTTTTGTTTTTATTAAAGACTTATATGTCTCTAACTCTGATTTTGGAGAGATTTACAAAGCTTGTGAGAAAAGGTCAATTGAAAAATACTATAAGCATGATGGTTTCCTATTTAAGGAAGGAAGACTATGCATCCCTCAAGGTTCCATGCGTGAATTGCTAACTAAGGAAGCTCATGGAGGAGGATTAATGGGACATTTTGGGATAGCAAAGACTTTGGCTATACTTCAAGAGCACCTATATTGGCCTAAAATGAAACGAGATGTGGAGAGGTTGTGTGAGCGATGCATCACTTGCAGGAAGGCCAAATCTAAAGTCATGCCACATGGACTTTACACACCACTACCCATACCGGAAGCACCATGGGTGGATATTTCAATGGATTTTGTGCTAGGGCTTCCACGTACCAAGAATAACAAAGATTCCATCTTTGTAGTTGTGGATAGATTCTCCAAAATGGCTCATTTCATTCCCTGTAACAAAACTAATGATGCCTCACATATTGCTACTTTGTTTTTCAGGGAAATCTTAAGGTTACATGGCATACCAAGAACTATTGTGTCTGATCGGGATGTGAAGTTCTTAAGTCACTTTTGGAGAGCCCTATGGAGTAAGATTGGTACTAAGTTACTATTCTCCACCACTTGCCACCCTCAAACGGATGGCCAAACTGAAGTGGTGAACCGAGTACTTTCTATGTTACTTGATCCATCATTAGGAAGAATTTGAAAACATGGGAGGAGAGTTTACCACATGTGGAGTTTGCATACAACCGTTCGATCCATAGTACTAGGGCGCACGCCTTTTGAAGTGGTGTATGGATTCAATCCATTAACACCGATAGACTTGTTACCATTACCCGCTGATCAAATTGTGAATAAAGATGGACTTAATAAAGCTGAATTTGTTAAGAAGCTTCATCAACAAGTGCGGGAGAACATTGAAAAACGAACCAAGCAATATGAGCAGCAAGCAAATAAGGGTCGTAGCGAATTTCCTTTGAGCCAGGGGATTGGGTGTGGCTGCACATGAGGAAAGAAAGGTTCGGCTCAACGAAAGTCCAAATTAATGCCTCGGGAGATGGACCATTCCAAATAGTCAAGAAGATCAATGACAATGCCTATCAATTAGATCTTCCAGGTGAGTTTAATGTTAGTGCAACCTTCAATGTTGCTGACCTATCTCCTTATGATGTAGATGACGATTTGGGGACAAATCGCCTTAAAGAGGGAGGGACTGATATGAACGTCAATGGCAAAGACCCAGAGAAGTACCAGGTGGCCCCATTACTCGAGCAAGGGTCAAGGAGTTCCAAGCAGCCATGGAAAATATGTTTACATCAAGCTTGGGACGTGAGAAAGAAGAAATAATAAGGGAGGAACACTTTACTTTGCTTATGCATGAATTTGCATGAGTATTTAAAGTTTGCATAACATTCATTGCATTCAATAAACATGTTGTTCATTAAAGCATGCGTTGCATTTAAACATGTAGTTCATTTAGTTATACACTTCATTTAACTAAGTAGTTCATTGATTAAACTAGTTCATTCAAGATTATTAGTTCATTGAATAAAGTTAGTTCATTAATTAAACTAGTTCATTCATCAAACTAGCTCATTTATTAAACTAACTCTTAATTGTTTACATGCATGTTTTCAATTAAAGATTGAATAAAGTTTACCTTTGTGTCTAGGTGCATGAGGGAAGATGAACGGTTTTACCAGATGCAAGAATATCAGCAGAATGTCTTCCAATTCTGGATGCGATACAGACGTGTTTGGATCCAGAAATCAATTGGACGTTATTCCTCCATCTCTTAGCTTTCCAATGCCTTTTGAATCACCTCAATCCGATATCGGGAGCTTGAGATACGAATGATTTACTGAAGACAGTGCAGGCTAAAATTTTTATTACGGGAATTTTATGCATGGATGATTTGAATGAATTTGAGCCAAGGAAGAGTTCTTTCATCTTCTACCAAGAGACAAGCAATTGATGGCCATCTTAATTCAGCAAATTCAAGGCATTCAAGGTTGATGTTATCACCATTCAAGTGGGGGTTTCAAAATTCATTGAGGAGACATGAAATGAAGGCTGGATGAAACTCACCTTTTTATGACATTCAAGTCATATTAATCAGCTTGGAAGATGAAGAGTTGCACTTAAACTGGACAGCAAGGATGTCTACATTCATCCTTGTCCACATTCATCCCCTTTCTCTTCATATGATAGCAAAACAAGGCAGCCCAAGAGTCCTTCTTAATTTGGACGAAAATATGACTAAATTCAACCTCAATTTGTCTAAACTAATCAGCTTTGAAGATGAGAAGAAAGGACAAAGCATTCATGTGTATTCAAGTGCATTAAGATGAGCATTCATCTTTCTTGTAACACCTTTTCATATTCTGCCTACTTCTACTATAAATAGGCATCTTTAGGATCATTGTAAGACACACTTTTGAATATATAAAACATCTTTGAAAGATTGCTTTCATTCTTGTTCTCTTGTGGAACTTTATCGGCTTCAAGTTAGTCTTGTAGTCTTCATCCATTTCCCTTTTGTTATAGCGTTGGTTCCTAGCTCATCTATAGCTAGTGGGTCACGTTCCATATCCTACCACTTCATTTCCACTTTATTATATTGCTGGTTCCTAACTCTTTATAGTTAGGGGGTCACAATCCATCCTTTGAATTTCTTCATCTTAACGCCAACACCCCATCATCTTCACCTACATTTTCATCTTTTATTTTTTTTCCTTCCATAATCACAACTATCACTCTTCCTACACCCCTTCTACATATCTTTCATCCCATTATTTCTATTTCTTATTTATCTATTTCTACTTACATTATTGTTTGAGTAATTTCAGAATACATTCAAAGCACTGCAGAGTTCTTACTAGAATCACGATCGGGCATTCACATATATGATTCAAAACCCATAGTCGAGATCATATCAGGTTCTCTTGTCCAAAACCTCCTTGGCAGCATGTTCGGTGCTGAATCGGGCCCTAGGGTCGTGGGCAACTTAAATGGGGCTTGTCTTGGCCCCCTGGTGTGCACATTGGGTGCTGACTCGGGCTCTATGGCGTGGGCAACATGGAGGGTGCTCGGTTGGGCTCCTTTGGATGCGATAGAAGTACTCTCTCAGGTTCCTCTCTTGTGGGTAGCATGTGGGGTGCTTCTCTTGGCCCCATGGTTCTCGTGAAGTGTGCTAGCTTGGCTCCTTCGATTGTGGACACTCTATGGGGTGTTTAACATAGTCCCATGGTGTGCGTCGTTGGTGTGTACTTGGGTCCCTCGGTCGGGTGAGGCACATAGTGTACTAGTGCAAGCCCTTTGGTGTGCGGCTTGCTCGGTCATGGGTTGGCGGTTTGTGACATTCTCCCCTACTAGATCTAGTGACGCCCTCATCACTAGGCGATGATGAGTGTCGGTAATCTTGTCCTCGAATTGTCTCAGCTTTTCGACAAGTTGTCGGTTGTTCTCGTCTTTGGCTTGTCTCGTCTAAAGTGTGAGGCCTTCGTGCCTTGGGCTAGGATCTCGCTTCGTTTGGATGGTTGGTGCCTCCATGTTGTTGGAGTCTATCGCTCTACTCTATGCTCGGCTTCGATCGCTTTGCTTTGGGTCATCGGTGTCCTCGTCCAATGATTCGGGCGAGCTGGTGTGGTCTACTTGCACTTCTGGAGGCAACTCCACTTTGTAGGCCTCCTCACCTACTTGCTCCATGGCTTGTCCCTCGTTCGGTCTCACAAGTGAGCTGTGGACAAAACCACCATAAGTTAGACCAGATTTTTCAATAGTTGGATTACTTACCTCGGACACAATGTCCTTGTTGAAACGTTCCACCATGTCTTGTCGATACTCAAGACAAGTGTTGTTGGCAAAATGGTCGTTGGATAGTCCCTTCTTGGTGCCATCAAGCACTTATCGCTCGGGTTGGTTGATGGCCCCGGTTGGAGACTCTCGGCTTGCTCCATCCTCTATGGTGCTTGGCTTGGGCTCTATGGGTCCATCGAACCCAACAACATGTTCTTGCCATGTAGCTCTTGTGGTCACCTCTTTCTCTAGGACGGTGTCTTGCTCACTCGACTTTCGAATCTCGAAAGTGATTGGATGCTTCACTTGCATTGGCAACTCTTCGATGGCAAAGTTTGATGCCTCGGTGTGGTACTCAAACAATTTGGTGGAATCTGGCAACAATTCTAGCTCGTTCACCTTGGCTTGCTTCAACTCACCAAGCTTTGGAGATGTCATCTGGTGTGGGGCTTCGGATGGTCTGACGTGATGTGGCAGTAACTCTAGCTAACCCTCCTTGGCTTGATCCACTTCTCCAAACTCAGATGGTGCTATCCGATGTTGGGCTTTAGGTGGTGGCACAACACTTGGATAGTGCTCGATCTCATGGTCCACCTCACTCCTTGGTGAATAACTAGCATTCCTCCCATTGTACCTTTGGTTTAAGGCCTCGATTATGGAGTTCACCATTCCTGGATTGCACTCTAAGGAAAAGTCAAATTTTGCAAGAATTTCTTGCCAACGAATCTGCTTACGAGACAACTTATCTTAGGTTAGAAAATAATTATTTGAAAATTTCTTGGTATAAACGGCAAACCTGGACCCAAGTAACCGATGTCTCCATGTGTGCAAATAGTGCACGACTGCAAGCATTTCCTTCTCATGAATCGAGTATCTTTGCTAAGACTCGTTAAGCTTTCTGCTTCCTCAAGTAATAGGAGTTCCTTCTTGAATGAGAAGTCCTCCGATTTCAATGTCGCATGCAACGATATAGGCCTCAAATGCCTTCACGTCCTTGAACTCTTCAAGGACTTGCCTCATTGCCTCGGGGGCTTCCATGGTCTCTACCATGGTCTCGTCATCATTGGATACCTTTATCTCGGGCATTCCTTTATTGGAATGGATGGTTGACAACGTCTTGGCCTTCTTGCCCTCATCATGGCTCAATGGTTCACTGCTTTGTTGGTGCGGATCTAGAGTACACACCACATCGGCTTTTGGCAAGACAAGTGCGTTAATCTGTTTTAGAAAAGATAAACCAATAACTAAGTCATGAGAATCAAGAGATGCCACCTTTATGGATATACCGTGCCATTCTCCAATCCGAAGATCCACTCCATTTGCAACTCCTGCAATTGGCTCTTCCTTGGATTCGAAGGTTTCAATCCATCCATTTACCTTTTCAACTTGAAGGTTTAACCACTTGGCAGCTCACTCAGATATGAACAAATTAGATGCACTTGTGTCTACTAGCACTTAACTCTATATCGGGAAACACTACTTTCACGAACCTGCGCTCCTTCTCACGGCCACTCTTGGCTTGAGGAGTGCTTTCGTTCAAACCAAGCATGAACTCTTCTGCTCCATTGTCTCCATGGTCAGCGGCAAGCATGTCACTCATTGAACACTCTACGGATTCGTGTTGTTCCCATGGCTTTGGGTTGCCCTCTAGCAATTTCTCACGTATCGACACTTCTTCACTCTCGAAGTTCGAAGTCGTATCCACCGTACCCATTGGTGGCTCTTTACACATCGAGTCAAGCTTTGAAGCCTCGGTCTTATCGGGCTCGTCCTGTACCTTGGACTGCTTGATCATGTGTGGGCAGAATTTTATGTTGTGTGGTCCATCACAACGGAAACACTTCATCTTTTTCTCCCACAATAGGACAAATCAGCTAGACTTGTTGTTTGATGGCTTCTCATTGTCAACTCTCAAAGTTGACACCTCGACCGTAAGCACATTACTACTTGGTCCTTCCACGTCCATATTCGCTGCAATGATCTTTCTTCCTTGTGCCATCTCTTACTCGGTTTAGATGCGGAAAATGGCTCTGATACCACTTATCACGGGGCTAGAGTCTAACTAGCTAATCCGTGCGGCCTTAGTTGGTGATCTTAGTCGAAGACTAAGCCAGCCTTCACAATCACTAAGTAAGAGTTCTTAGAATAGTAGAAGCTCGAGGGAAAATGGGAAATGGCTAGGCAAAACAAGGAAGATGAAGAAAGAACAAGGTGAAGAGAAATTCTAAACTCTTTACTCAAACTCAAAGAAATGATGGAAGATGGAATGAATTGGATAATTTACAATGGTGGTGGAAGCCTCTATTATAGGCTCAGCTCCTACGATCTAACGGTCATAGATGATTTGATCCAAGGGCTATGGATGAATCCTCAAGATACATATCTCCTAACTATGGAAAGAGTATCACTCAAATACAAGGTTGCCTAAAATACAAAGGCTATGACATCATACTTGGGTTGGCAAATGATACTTTCCCCAAGTGTAGCTCCAAGGGTGATCTCTTGCCATTTGTGTTGGTCAAAATATGCTCTCTTTCCTTATGTGTTGGTCCAAGGATGATATCCTTCCAAGGTCTTGGTCTCTTGGGCCTTGATAGGCTTGGTTCTCTTGTCCTAAACCTCCTTGACAGCATTTTCGGTGCTGAATCGGGCCCTAGGGTCATGGGTAACTCGGATGGGGCTTGTCTCGGCCCCTTGGTGTGCACATCGGGTGCTGACTCAGGCTTCATGGCGTGGGCAACATTGAGGGTGCTCGGTTGGGCTCCTTTGGGTGCGATGGAAGTGCTCCTTCGGGTTCCTCTCTCGTAGGCAGCACATGGGGTGCTTCTCTTGGCCCCATGGTGCTCGTGAAGTGTGCTAGCTTGTCTCCTTCGATTGTGGACACCTCATGGGGTGTTTGACATGGTCCCATGGTGTGCGTTGTTGGTGTGTACTTGGGTCCCTCGGTCGGGTGAGGCACATAGTGTGCTAGTGTAAGCCCTTTGGTGTGCGGCTTTGGAGGTCTGTGACAATATACACATGCTCAAAACAGTCCCATATGTTTTCCCATACTTTCAAATTAGTCTCCTATTCTTACATACACATTTTTATATCTCAAACAGCCCCTAATGTGCTCTTAGACATTCAATTCAGTTCAACACAATTACATACATATTCATATACACCAAAGTAGTTCTAATTACACATGTTCACAAATATATGAACCAAACCATCCATATGCAGCATTAACAGTCCCTTGCATTTGTAAAACAACCCCTCCACTGTTTTTATCAATCCAATGCAGTCCACATAAATTCTTGCATGTACAAAACAGTCCTAACTCACACATATACTCACATATACATGTTCAAACAGTCCATACCATTTCCTATATGTTTAAAACAACTCTAACTCACATATATACTTATATGTACATGGTCAACCAGTCCATCATGTGTTATACATACACAAAACAGGGCATTTGCACTTATATACATTTTTATACATTAAAAACAGTCCCTCCCAAGTTCATATACATTCAAAGCAGCCCTCTAATGTTTATTTTCTATTCACCAAAACAGTCTCAAATTTTTATGTTCACATATACCTATTCAAAACAGTCCAATGCACTTCTATATGTATTCAAACAGTCCCTAATTCATAGGCATACAATTATATATGCTTAAAAAAGTCCAACATGTATTCAAATATATTCAAAACAGCACAAAATTCATGTGTATACATATATGTGATCAAAACAGTCCAGTATGTATTCAAATTATATTCAAAACAGCCCAAAATTCATGTGTATACATATATGTGATCAAAACAGTCAAGCATGTATTCAAATATATTCAAAACAGCCCAAAATTCATGTGTATACATATATGTGATCAAAACAGTCCAGCATGTATTCAAATATATTCAAAACAACCCAAAGTTCATGTGTATACATATATGTGATCAAAACAGTCCAGCATGTATTCAAATATATTCAAAACAACCCAAAGTTCATGTGTATACATATATGTGATCAAAACAGTCCAGCATGTATTCAAATATATTCAAAACAACATATTTCTAAACTGTCCATTTTTCCTTTTGTCAAAACAGTCCTTTAATTTAAATCTATGTTTACACTATATGGCAATTTAAACAAAAACAGTCCTTAGACCAAAATTACCAAGGAGTTCATTTGTTCCTGATACACTCCAACTCTCCAAATGGCTTTGTTTAGAGAATCTTTGATTGTCCCGACCGTGAATACAAGCAAGCCTTGTAATCTGTATGTTCTAATGATGAAGTGATGAAGGAAATATGATAGTAAGGTAGGATGTGGAATAGTATAAGGGTGTGTGAGAATGATGATGGAAAAGGAGATATGAAGTGATGGAATGAAATGGAGATGGTGATAGTATTCAAAGGATTCAAAAGAGGAACCTATGTTAGAAGAACATAGACTTGTTCTTTAAAAGAATGTCTTTGAGGGTGGTAATGACTTAGACCCTTTGGTTATAAAGAACCAAGAACCTAAAGTATAGATGAAAGGAAGACGCCACAAGCAATGAAGCTTGATAAGTCGGATAGTTCTAAAAAGAACAAGTTCGAGTGATAAACTCACAAAGGAAATTGTATATAATTCAGAGATGTGTTTTACAAATGAAATGGGCAGCCCTATTTATAGTTTTTGAAGGGCTGGCCGAAAAGGCTTGTTACATAGTGAATAGGTGACCGAATGAGAGTGTAAAGGGGTGGGAATAGTTCAGTTAAGGCTGGTGATGATTCGGCAGCCTTGGTGCCTCCCTCCAAGCAATTTTCCCTCCAAATCTTTGCGCCAAACATGCTTCTCTCTTGGCTGGTTGTGTGCACCCCTTGAGGAGGGACATGGCCCTTCAAGCATTGAGCTGGGAGTGTTAGCTTGAGCTGAGATGAGCTCCTTGAGCTGGGCATGAGCTGAGTTAAGCTGAGCTAGCTAGCTCAATGTTAGGGTTGTTTCGAGCTTAATTCGAGCTGTCCTTAGCTAGGGGAGCTTGTTCTTTAGGAGTCCTTAAGCTTTCTTGAACCAATTGGAGTTATTTAGATGACAGTATCACACGTCATCAACCTTTGAGCTAATTGAGCTTGTTCTGAGCTTCACGAGCTGTCCTTGAGCTATCATTCCATCCCTTAAGCTGAGTGGTTCATATTCCTTACAAGAAAACACAAAATAACATAAGTAAAGGTAATTAAATAAGTGAATGATTACATATGATAGAAATATAAATGAAAACATAAGTAACAATGTGGTTTGTACTTAATATCATGTATGCAGGTAATTACTTTATAGCATATAAAATATGGAAATGCATAGTAGGATGTAGGATGCATAAAGTCATATATAATGAAAACATACACACATATATATATAACTAATATAATTTATAGATAATATATGTATGCAGAAAGCTAATAGAAACCCCCTTTTCTCTCGTTCTTGTGATGCAACATTGAGCAAAATAGGATCGCATCGTCTCCTCTTTCTTTAAGGCGATTTGTTAGAGAGAGTTATCTTTCCCTTGGGCCATTTTGAACCAACATGTTCTTTGGAACTATTGGGAAATGTCATGAATTTCTTTAGTTTTTCCTTCATCTATTTTGAGAGAGTCACGTTCCTTTGCCCAAGCTTCGATACTCCTTCTCATGTGCATCTGATCATCTTGGACTTGTTTGGGCGTCAAGGGAGCTAATGTGATTTTCTTTCCTTCATGTTTGAAAGAATACTTGTTGGTGTAGCAATCATGCATTGTCTTCTTATCAAACTGCCATGGCCTTCCAAGGAGAATGCGACTGGCATGCATGGGCACTACATCGTACATGACCTTGTCCTTATAATTGCCAATTGAGAAAGAAAAATAAGAACCTAGTTAGTGACCTTCAATTCGCCTCCGTCATTCAACCATTGTAGCTTGTATGGTGCAGGATGCTTTAAGGTTTTCAAACCCAGTTTTTCCACCATGATGGTGCAACTTCCACCATCTACGATCATGAAACATACCTGGTTGTTCGCATGGCACCGTGTGTGGAAAATATTTTCCCATTGCTGCTTGTCCTCGGTCATTTGGGTATTAAGGAGCCGTTTTACCACCAATAGTTCTCCATCAATAGCTGGTGCAATTTCCTCATTTTGTCTTGGATTCTTCTTGTATTTCATCTTCATAGTCAGAAATGATGTCTCCATTGCCCATAAGCAGCATGGTGTTGTGATTTGGACATCGATTAGCCATGTGCCCATGGCCTAAGCATTTGAAGCATATAATCTCCCTTGAACGAGTTGGGGCCTCTACTTGCTTGCCCTAAACATTGTCCATTACTGTCGGCTTTGTTTTGGAAGATTCAGCTTGTTCCTTGATTTGAAAAGGTGTGGCCTTTCGAGTGTTGCTTTGACTCCATTTAGGGGCAGCATTGTTGTTGCTTTTGGTCACGGTCTTCCTACATTGCTGCCTTTCAGTTTTCATGGCCATGTGCACCATTTCTTCAATTTCAATGGAGTGTTGCAACTCCACTACATCCGTAATCTCTCAGTTGAGTCCTGCCAAGAATCTGGCCATTGTTGCTTCTCGATCCTCATCGATATTGGCTCGGATCATTGCAATCTCCATGTCTTTATAATAATCTTCTACGCTCTGATTGCCTTGCTTAAGGTTCTACAATTTGTAAAACAAATCACGGTGATAATGAACATGTATAAATCTTCTTCTCATAATACCTTTCATTTCAAGCCAAGTGTTGATCGGTCTTTCACCATTGTGTCTCCTTGTACTCTTCAACTGATCCCACCAAACGAGAGCATAGTCCACAAATTCCATGGCAGCTAAACGGACCTTCTTTGGTTCTGAATAGTTATGACACTCGAAAATGTGTTCAACTTTGCTTTCTCATTCCATATAGGCTTCTGGATTAGTTTTTCCTTGAAAAGAAGGCATATTGACTCGAATGCTTCCAAGGTTGTCATCTATTTGGCCACAGTACCTTGCAATACTTCGAATAGACACCATGTCTTCGTTTTCACTTTCATCCACGATTTCATGTTGTATTTGTTGACTTTGCCGGTTCTGGCTTTTCATTGCCTCGGTTGCTCCCATTGTCTCCTTGTGATCCTTCCAATCGATCCATTCGTTCATGAATGGGTTCAAGTTTAGCACGTAACAACCTTTACATCTCTTGAATTAATGCTTGTGTTTGAAGATTAGGGGCTGGTTGTCCTTCCCGATGATTATCTTCAGAATTATGTGACATGGTTAGATAAGTAATAAAAGTAAAAAATGAAATGGACCTTACCAATACACACACACACAAAATCATCACGGTCACTCCAAGGAAATAAGATGTCACTCCACTCAAGCACACGTGTTTCACTCGGGAATATGTTCTGGCTTTTGTAATTCCCCTTCTGATCTCACATGCTCTTTATGCCTTTTACCACTCGGATCCCTCGACACAAGTTCTTAATAGAACTAATCAAACCTGTCAAAACTTAAAACTTGATGGCGTTTGGGCTGAAAGGAAGGAATTGAAAAAAAAGAAAGAAGGAGATGGTAAGAAAGTAGGAATGGAAATAGGAGAAAGTAAAGAACAACGTACCACAAGAACTTACTCACAATCTGATCGTGAACAATCAAACTTGAGGAACTTCTATGAGTTGGTCTTTTACTTGCTTTGTTGTTTCACCACCTTTGTGTTTTGATTTCTTCTTTTTTTTGTATATACTATTAGAATTCTTTTGAGAAATGAAGAAAGAATTCTGAAATTTTCTCTTTTTTGTTTTATTTTCTTTTTTTCAATCAGAAAATAAAACGAAAATTCACAAAATGGTAGGCTTACTTGATTCTTCCTTTGCTCTGATTACCACATGATACGCTCCAACTCTCCAAATGGCTTTGTTCAGAGAAGTTTTGATTATCCCGACTGTGAATGCAAGCAAGCCTTGTAATCCATATGTTCTAATGATGAAATGATGAAGGAAATATGATAGTAAGGTAGGATGCGGAATAGTATAAGGGTGTGTTAGAACGGTGATGGAAATGTAAATAGGAAGTGATGGAATGAAATGGAAATGGAGATGGTGATAGTATTCAAATGATTCAAAAGAGGAACCTATGTTAAAAGAACATAGACCTGTTCTTTAAAAGAATGTCTTTGAGGGTGGTAAGGACTTAGACCCTTTGGTTATAAAGAACCAAGAACCTAAAGTATAGATGAAAGGAAGACGCCACAAGCAATGAAGCTTAATAAGTCGGATAGTTTTAAAAAGAACAAGTTTGAGTGATAAACTCACAAAGGAAATTTTATATAATTCAGAGATGTGCTTTACAAATGAAATGGGCAGCCATATTTATAGTTTTTGAAGGGCTAGCCGAAAAGGCTTGTTACATAGTGAATAGGTGACCGAATGGGTGTGTAAAGGGGTGGGAATAGTTCGGTTAATGTTGGTGATGATTCAGCGACCTTGGTGCCTGCCTCCAAGCTATTTTCTGTCCAAATCTTGGTGCCAAACATGCTTCTCTTGGCTAGTCGTTTGTACCCCTTGGGTAGGGACATGGCCCTTCAAGCATTAAGCTGGGAGTGTTAGCATAAGTTGAGATGAGCTCCTTGAGCTGGGCATGAGCTGAGTTAAGCTGAGCTAGCTGGTTGAGCTAGCTCAATGTTAGGGTTGCTTTGAGCTTAATCCGAGCTGTCCTTAGTTAAGGGAGCTTGTTCTTTAGGAGTCCTTAAGCTTTCTCGAACCAATTGGAGCTGTTTAGATGCTAGTATCACACGGAAGCAACCTTTGAGCTAATTGATGTGATCACAACTAGAAAAGATCCAGAGGAGTTTCCTAGTGGGCCTATAACTTGTGCTAGGGCCAAGAAATTCCAAGAAGCTATGGGAAATTTGTTTAGTCAAAGCTTGATGTTGAAGGAGGAAACACCAGCTTTGATTGAACAATGCAACATCATACTTGTGCATGATTTTGCATGAGTTTCTCTAAGTCTTTTATATTTAATTTCAGCACATGTGCATGAATAAATTAGTCTTTGTGTTCATTTAAACATTCTGATTCATTTATGCTTGTTTAGAACATTTAAGCTTGTTATTTTAATTAATGCATGTCAGTTCATTAATGCATGATAGTTTACTTAAAGCATGTTAGTTTTCTTATGTTTCTGAATTCATTTAGTGTGTGAGTTATTTAACTAAACTAGTTCTATTAAGGTCTAAGCATGGATAGATGGCTGGTCACGTTTGCCCAAGTTAACAAAGCATTCAAGAGGATTTACACCACTCGAATACACTTGAAAGAAGGATGTCGGTTTCAGCAAGGTTTCAAGGCAATTCAAGAGACACTTGAAGGCTGTCGGTTACAACAAAGATACAAGGCATTCAAGAGCTCTTAAAACACTACTGAAAGAGCTACTTAAACACTACTTAAGAGCTAATTTATCATCCCTTAAAGCTGATCAGTTTTGAACTCAAAGAAGACACACAATTAAAGCTTCTTTATCATCTTTTAAAGGAGAATGAATGACACTCTACCAAGCTTGGCAGCTCAAGGGTTTCTTCCATGTTGACGATATGTATGTCTACATTCATCCTAAGAATGTCCACATTCATCCTTCAACACCAAGCTTTTTGTCTGCCTATTAGAGATGGGATAACCGGCACTTTATTAGGCCTTTAACACCAGCATAATGAATTTTTAATCTTTGTCTAGCCCATTCAATTTGTTGTTGTCTTACACCTATAAATAGGCGCCCAATTTATCTTGTAAAACAACTTTTTGGCTTATATTATACTTGAGAGTGTTTCTCTTTCAAAGTTCTTGCTGAACTTTATCAGCTTACAAGATTGATCCTATGGCATTCTTTCCCCTTCCATTTTCATTATATTGTTGGGAAGTTTCTATAACTAGTGGGTCACAATCTGTATACCATTCTACCCAATACACGGCTAAGAACTCTTAAGGAACAGGTCTACACTATTTAGTGTTAGCTCCTCCGTTGTTTATACCGCACCACTTGTTGCATTTCTATTTCCCTACACCTATCATCCACACAACCAATTTAAAACTCTTACTTTAATCACGATCGGGCAAACTTGGATAATAATTCGGCCATCATACAACCGGATTCGTCTCACTAATTGAGCTTGTTCTAAGCTTCACGAGTTATCCTTGAGCTATCATTCCATCCCTTAAGCTGAGCAGTTCATATGTCTTACAAGAAAACACAAAATAACATAAGTAAAGGTAATTAAATAAGTGAATGATTAGATATGATAGAAATATAAATGAAAATATAAGTAACAATGTGGTTTGTACTTAATATCATGTATGCATGCAATTACTTTATAGCATATAAAATATGGAAATACATAATAGGATGTAGGATGCATAAAGTCTTATATAATGAAAACATACATATATATAACACTAATATAATTTATAGATAATAGATGTATGCAGAAAGCTAATAGAAACCCCCTTTTCTCTCATTCTTGTGATGCAACATTGAGCAAAATAGGATCGCATCAGTTCCCTTTAAGCCACACGATCAGCATTAAATTTTCAAATTTTCTTACAGCCACTAGATTTATAAAAATCTACCATTAAATACTTAATTTAATCTTGAATAAGGAGATGAGAAGAGTGTGATCACCTTATCCTTCCTAAGCCGTTGGATTTAAAGTCACAACATGAACCATGAAGCAACAAATCTTGGAAGCTTTCTCTCCATTCAATCTTACTCGGATAGATTCGGTTTCATGGAGATGAATAAAATGATAGTATTTTTTTTGCTATCAAACACACATGGCCTAGACCCCTAATACATGTCCCTTCTTCCTCATGACACGTGTCCAAGTCCTTGGTTACAAATTCATTTAGCATGCAACCTTGTAAGTTTACAAGGTATTCGATTTACCCCTTTGCTAAATGGATATTCATGTTTTCTTTATTTCACTTTGATCCTAACTCATGCAATTGATTCATCAAGATACACATTAGAACAATTGTTTAGTAATCGAGTTGATAGCATTCTTCTAAACCAATTTTTGGGTATTACAAACTGACTATTCCCCTATTCCAAGGGAAAACTGATCCTAAAGCTTACTTAGAGGTCGAGCATATATTTGAATGTCACAACTACTCTGAGCTTAAAATGGTAAAACTTGCTGCCATCGATTTTTTAGATTATGTTGTAATTTGGTGGGAATAGCTAACCTTGAGTAGGAGGAGAAACGGTGAAATACTTCTGTCTACATGGGAAGAAATGAAGGCCATAATGCGAAGGAGATTCGTAGCAGCCCATTATCAGTGGGAGTTGTACAACAAAATCCAAAATCCCACTCAGGGAAATTGAAGTGTTGAAGATTATTACAAGGAAATGGATATTGATTTGATTCGTGCCAATGTAGAAAAGGACTGAAAAGCAACCATGGCGAGATTCCTAGCCAAAGTCGATCCAGACATCTTCAATGCCATAGAGTTGCAACACTATGTTGAGCTCGATGATATGGTCCACATGGATATGAAATTAGAGAAGAAAGAAAAGTGAAAAGGTACCACTCGTTCATCTTCTAACTATGTACCAAAGTGGGGTCAAAGATCCTACAAAAAGACTTCCACCTTCCAACCCAAAGACGTTTGAACTTTAAATCCTAACAAGCCAAGTTTGGATATGAGCAAAGGAAAACATGCATCAATACCAGACCATTCCCGATATATCAAATGTTTCAAGTGCCTATGGCAAGGACATATTGCTAGCCAATGTCCAAACCGAAACGGCATGCTTCTCTGAGATGATGGTAAAATAGATTTTGAGCATAAGGAAGAAGGATACATTGATGAGGAGGAAGATTTAGAGTATGTTGTGGATAGGGAAGTTCATGTTGTCAAGATAAGTTTAAACACCCAAGTTATGGAAGGAGAACAACAACGCAAGAATATCTTTCACACTGATGCCATGCCAACGAAAAGGTATGTTACAATAATTGATGGAGGTAGTTGCACTAATATGGCGAGTAGTTTAATGATAGAAAAGCTCGAACTAGCAACAACCAAGCATCCACACCCATAAAAACTTTATTGGCTTAATGACGGAGGAGAAATCAAAGTCACCAAGCAAGCCACCATAACATTTTCCATTAGGAAGTACAAAGATGAGGTTCTATGTGATCTGATGCCCATGCACGTCGAACATCTTTTATTAGCAAGGACCTTGGTAGTTCAATAGACGAGTGATTCATGATGGCTATACCAACCGGTATACCTTCATTTTTTAGGAGAAGAAGATTTCTTTAGCACCACTCACTCTAAGACAAGTAAATGAAGATCAAATGCATTTAAAAGAGAGTTTTGAAAAAGACAGAAACCGATGAAAATGAAAAGGAAAGAAAATAGAGAGTGGAAAAAACAAGAGAGCATGAAAAAGACAATGAAAAGACAAAAAAATTGGGTCTATTTGAAAAAGAAAAAAAAATTGAGAGTGTCTATTGTTAGAATAGTCTCTACTTGTAGTTATGTACAAGGAAGGCCTGCTTAGCACGAGTGATTTTGATGAAAATTTGCCATCTCCTATTTTGTCCTTATTATAGGAATTCAATGACATGTTTCTAGAAGATATCTTGAGTTGAATGCCATCCATTAGGGGAATTGAGCATTAGATTGACTTCATTCTCAGTGCTACCATTCCAAACCGACCAACATATGTACACGAGAGTCTAAGCCCATGTGCGGCTCCAGTACTATTAGTTCTATAAAAGGATGGCTTGTGGCGTAAGTGCATAGATTGTCGAGCAGTCAATAAAATCACTATCAAATATCAACGTCCAATATCGCGTTTAGACGACATGTTAGACAAACTCTATGGAGCTAACATTTTCACCAAGATTGGTCTCAAAAGTGGATGTCATTAGATCATAATGAGAGAATGTGATGAATGGAAGTCCGTCTTCAAGACAAAACATGGTTTGTATGAGTGGTTGGTTATGCCATTCGGTCTAACTAATGCACCAATTACATTCATGAGACTAATGTGAATCATGATGTGAGCACATCAACATCTAATCTGGAGATCATGCCAATAAGACCTATTACTTGATCTAAGGCTAAGTTATTCAGGGAAGTTCTTTCACTTAAATGCATACAAGCTTCCAATTTGTTTCTTAATGTTTCAGCCTTAGATAATAAGTTATTCAATGTGTTACATGCTGACATGTGACATATTAAGTACTTATACTTAGTTTATATATATATGTATGTTATTTACTAAGTTAAGTGTGTTTTATTTCTTTTTACAGCAACACAATAAAAGCTTGGCAGCTGAGGACTTTCCAACTAGCTCAATTGAAGCTCAACAACAAGTGTGTAGCTCGAATCAGCTCAAAATAGCACACCATTATTTTTCAACTCATTTCAGCTCCAACACACCAAATCAGCTCAATTCAAGCTTATTTAGCTCACCTTCAGCTCTAGTAGCTCAACTCCAGCTACTGAGTCCAAGGGTAGCTCAAACATGGAGGGACATGTACCTACACTTAGGAGAGTGTCCTACAACAAGGTGCATCAAGTTAAAGGATCCAAAAAAGCTCCAGCATCTCCCCAAGCATGGCATCCACACATGGCAGCCTTGACACATGTGTGTGCATGTGTGTGGTAGATTTGAACTCCCTCTCAAAGCAATGGGCGGAATTTTCAAGGATAAGGCCAAGAGGTTTGATTTTTGAATTCAAATAATTGTCATGTGCATTTGGTTTGAAATTCAAGTGTTCCCTCTTCATTTAGGCGCCATTTTTTTAATGCTGATTAGATCGTTTAATTCAAATGCAGCCATCAGATCACTTGGGAATTTAACTCCTTATTCATCCACCATTAGATGCCTTTTAGGAAGCTTATTTTTGAATTTAAACAATCTGATTTCCCTCTTGTACTTAGGCTTATAAATAGCCGTTAAACTTTGTATTATCGAGACATCTATAACATCATTTTACTTGTGAGAATTTCACTCAATTTGGTACTTCATTAAACTATTCAGACTTTTCAAGATTGTGCTTGTGTTGTCTACACCAGATACTTCAGGTTCTTGATTCGCTAATCAATGGGTCCAAGTCCTTCGAGCATTGAATGTATAAGGTTCAGGTTTATACTCTTTATAGTATAGGTTCTTCCTTGTTCCTTCTTCCTTGTTCTTCACCATTTTCCCGCCACCATTCCCACCATTAATAAACTTTCAAACCTTCATATTTCCAGCCATCAATTTTGCCATCTTTAAACCAAATTTCCAGTAACCTCTTTAACATATTTCCAGCCCTTTAAATAATATGAAATCCACCATAAACATCTTCTTTTGCAGCCACACTTCTATGTAGGAATTCTTACTTCTATCCTAGATCCGACACAATCAATGGAGGTCTTCTTCAACGGCAGCTTCTTAACATATGGTAATCAGAGCCTAGGTTGGATTCAAGTAAGAAATCATCTTTGTAGTGCAAAATCAAAAAAAGAAAAAAGAAAAATCGAAATTAAAAAATATGAAAATTAAAAAAAAGAAAATTCAATTTCAAAAAGTTTAAACAAAAAGAAGAAAGCACTTCCAGAGTTGAAAAGATGAAAGAAATTGCAATGTGTTCTACAACAACAAGCATTACAACATCTACCGGGCGTGAAGAAATTTTGATTGTTCGGTGAAGGAAAGTTCTAAGCATTTATGTGTAGTAAGTAATCCATTTCTTTCTTTTCTTTCTAATTCTAAGCCTACCTTTACATTATTTTTCCTTTGTTTACTAACCGTTGTTCTTTTAAGCCGACACACTTGAACAGGTTTGCTAAAGTCTACATTAGTTCCTTAAATAACTAATCATGAGAGGAGTGGAAAAAGACATAACAAGCGTGTGAGAACAGCAGGGGAAAGAAAAAAGCCATAATAATATTTTCTTGAGTTACACGAGCGTAGAGTGGAGTGTCGTATCTACTTTTCCTTGGAGTGAATTGTGAGACTTTTGTGAGTTTGCAAATGAGGTTTTCTTTTGTTTTTACTAGCAATGATAGGTACAAGTGATCTACATCATGATGGAGGATAACTGAATCTTCAAATGCAGGCCATGATTCGAGAAATGCAAATTTTGTTAAAGGCTGAACTCGAACCATTGCATGGAAGATTGGACAGACTTGAAGGGTCCCAAATCAACAGAAATGATGAACACAACGATGAAGATGAAGTGGACCAATCACCAAGGCGTAATGCCCCAAGAAACCACAGAGGGCGTGCACAACCAGATGATAATTTGAGTAATATTCGTGTTGTAAGGAAAAAAAGATCCATATGCATATCTAGCATGGGAAAGCAAAGTAGAACATGTGTTCGATTGTTACAATTATTCTGAACAAAGAAAGGTGTGGTTGGCAGCAATGGAGTTCGTGGACTATATATTAATTTGGTGGGATCAATTAATTAGTACACGACGAAGAACAGGTGAAGGGCCAATCACAATATGGCTTGAAATGAAAAGAATCATGCATAGGTTTTTTGTACTGTCTCATTACCATCGAGACTTGTTCCAGAAGTTGCAGACTTTAAAACAAGGAAATAGGAGTGTTGAATACTATTTTAAAAGAAATGGAGATGGCCATGATCCGTGTGAACATCGAGGAGGACAGAGAAGCAACCATGGCGTGTTTCTTAGCTGGTCTTAACTAGGAGATTGTCAATGTTGTGGAATTGCAACATTATGTTGAAGTGGACGAGGTGGTGCATATGACGATCAAAGTTGAACGTCAACAAAGGAAGAAATCTTCTTCATGAGGTAATAATACTTTCAATAATTTTTCTAACCCTCGCTTCAATCAAAATAATTTCAAGAAGTCAACACCTATTCCAAATTAAAGAGAAGGCAGAATCGAGCAAGATGAAACCACCCGTTGTAGAAGTTGGCAGAGGAAAACAAGTGGTTACACATGAGCTAATGTTTCAAGTGCCTTGGAAGAGGTCATGTAGCGAGCTAATGTCTAAACCGGAACACTATGCTTTTGTTAGATAATGGTGACATTGAGTCTGGTCATGGAGAAGATGAACCAAAAATTCCTAAGGAAGAAGAAGAGGAGATCGAATTGGCAGTAGATGGTGAGATTCTCGTTGTCAAACGGAGCCTAAATGTACAAATGTCACAAGAGAGCAGCAACGTGAAAACATCTTTCACATGAGATGTCATGTGAATGATAAGGTATGTATTGTTATAATTAATGGAGGAAGTTGTACTAATGTTGCAAGTACTCTTATGGTTGACAGGTTAGGTTTGAAAATGACAAAGCACCCAAATCCTTACAAATTGCAGTGGCTGGATGATGGAGGCTAACCGAAGGTCACCAAGCAAGTGATGGTTCCATTTTCCAATGGAAAATACAAGAATGAGGTTCTTTGTTATGTGGTGTCCATGGATGCAAGTCATTTGTTACTTGGATGACCGTGGCAGTTCGATAAGCGAGCAGTACATGACGGATACACCAACCGATATTCTTTCTCGCATGGAGGTAAGAAGATCACTTTGGCACCTTTAACACCAAGCCAAGTGAATGAAGATCAAGCTTGACTGAAAAAAAGCGTATAGAAGCAATGAAAGAGAAGAAAAAGATGAACATCTTTGCAAGTGAAAAAGAAATCAAGAAGCATCTTTCATCTCAACAAACTTTACTTATTTTGATGTATAAAGAGAATTTGTTATTGACTAACCTTCCCAAAGATTTACCTGTTTCTATTTCAACTCTTTTGCATGAATTCGAAGATGTCTTTCTGGAAGAAACACCAAGTGGATTACTACTGATTCGTGGTATAAAACATCAGATTGACTTTATTTCGGGAGCCACCATTCCAAATCGACTAACATATAGAAGTGAAGGAACTTCAAAAGCAAATCACTGAGCTGACGAAGAAGGGTTAAATTCGAGAAAGCTTAAGTCCATGTGCAGTGCCAGTCTTGTTGGTACCTAAGAAAGATGGAACTTGGAGAATGTGTGTGGATTGTTGAGTAGTGAATCAGATCACTATCAAGTATCGACATCCCATTCCTCTCCTTGATGACATGTTGGATGAGTTGTGTGGTGCGAGTATTTTCATTAAGATTGACCTAAAGAGTGGCTATCATCAGATCTGAATGGAGGATGTATTTTCTCAAGACTAAACAAGGTTTGTACGAATGGCTGGTAATGCCTTTTCGCTTAACCAATGCTCCTAGTACATTCATGAGATTGATGAATCATGTACTCTGACCCTTCATCGGTAAGTATTGTGTGATATATTTTAATGACATCTTAATTTACAACAAGACATTGTAGGAACGTTAAGAACATTTGAGAAATGTTCTTAGCACTCTGAGAAGGGAATGACTTTTCGGTAATATTTAGAAATATGTCTTTTGTACTAGCAAGCTTATTTTCTTAGGCTTTATTGTTAGTTCATAGGGTGTGGAAGTTGATCCTAAAAAGATAAAAGCAATTCAAGAATGGCCAAGACCGACATCAGTAAGCCCAGTGAGGAGTTTCCATGGGCTTGTAAGTTTCTATCGATGGTTTGTGCCAAACTTTAGTTCCATAACCAGAATTATTAAGAAGAATTCCATCCTCAATTGGGGTAAGGAACAAGAAGATGCATTTCTTGCAATAAAAAAGTGTTTGATCAAAGCACCAGTGCTAGCTTTGCCAAATTTTGACAAGATGTTCAAGATTGAGTGTGATGCTTCAGTTATCGGAATTGGAGCTGTCTTAACGCAAGAAAAGTGACCTATTGCATATTTCAGTGAGAACTTAAGTGGATCTACATTGAATTACCTAACATATGACAAAGAGATGTATGCACTTATTTGAGCTCTTAAAACATGGCAGCACGACCTTTTGCCAAAAGAATTTGTCACCCACACTGACCATGAAGCATTGAAGCATATTACCGGTCAACACAAGTTGAATAGGAGACATGCCAAATGGGTAGAATTTCTGGAATCCTTTCCTTATGTAATCCGTTACAAGGGAGACAAAGATAGTGTTGTGGCAGATGCTTTGTCCCGAAGGTATGTACTTCTTAATTTTCTGAATTCTCATTTAATTGAGTTTTCTTATATTAAAGACCTTTATGCAACTGACCTTGACTTTGGAGAAAAGTTTAGTTTGTGTGAAAAAGGTACAGATGAAAAGTACTACTGACATGATGGATACCTATTCAAGGAAGGACGAATCTGTATTCTCGAGGATCTATCCGAGAAATTCTAGTTAGAGAGGCACATGAAGGTGGACTTATGGGACACTTTGGAGTTACCAAGACATTGCATATTCTTAAAGAACATATCTTTTGGCCGAAGATGAGAAGAGACATTGAGCGGATATGTGAGCGATGTGTCATGTGCAAGAAAGCTAAGTCTAAGGTTATGTCGCATGGTATGTATATGCCTTTACCTATTCCTAGTTCACCTTGGGTAGATATTTCTATGGATTTTGTGCTAGGTCTCCCGCGGACCAAGACATGACAAGATAGCATATTTGTTGTTGTTGATAGATTTTCGAAGATGGCACATTTCATTGCTTGCAACAAGATTGACGATGCAACAAATGTGGCTAATTTGTTTTGAAAAGAAGTGGTTAGACTACATGGAGTTTCGAGGACGATTGTTTCTGATCGAGATGTCAAGTTTTTGAGCCACTTTTGTAGGACACTTTGGGACAAGATAGGAACGAAGCTGATGTTTTCTACAACTTGCCATCCACAGACTGACGGACAAACAAAGGTTATAAATCGTGTTTTGTCTACCTTATTGAGATCAATTATCCGCAAGAACGTCAAGACTTGGGAAGAATGCTTGCCTCACGTCGAGTTTGCTTACAATCATTATGTTCATTCAGCAACCAAGCATTCACCGTTTGAAGTGGTATATGGATTTAATTCCTTGACTCCTATTGATCTTTTGCCTTTGAATCTTGAACAGGTTGTGAATAAAGATGGCAAAGCCAAAGCTGAATTTGTACAAAGACTTCATCAGCAAGTCAAGGATAACATCAAGAGAAGAACCCAACAATATGAACAACAAGCGAATAAGGGATGCAAAAGTTATGTGAGCACATCAACATCTGATCTAAAGATCATGCCAATAGGACCTATTACTCGATCTAAGGATAAGTTATTCAGGGAAGTTTTTTCACTTAAATGCATTCGAGCTTCCAATTTGTTTCTTAATGTTTCAGCCTTAGATAATAAGTTATTCAATGTGTTACATGCCCATATGTGACATATTAAGTACTAATACTTAGTATAAATTTATATGCATATTATTTACTAAGTTAAGTGTGTTTTCTTAAGATTTCCAGCATCTATGTGTGTTTTATTTTGTTTTTACAGCAGCACAACAAAGCTTGGCAGCTAAGGACTTTCCAACTAGGTCAATTGAAGCTCAACAACAAGTGTGTAGCTCGAATCAGCTCAAAACAGCACACACCATTGTTTTTCAGCTCATTTCAGCTCCAACACACCATATCAGCTCAATCAGCACACACTATTGTTTTTCAAGCTCATTTAGCTCACATTTAGCTCTAGTAGCTCAACCCTAGCTAATGATTCCAAGGGTAGCTCAAACATGGAGGGACATGTGTGTCCTACAGCAATGTGCATCAAGCTAAAGGCTCCAGCAGCTCCGCAAGCATGGCGTCCACACATGGCAGGCTTGACACATGTGTGTGGCAGATTTGACCTCCCTCTCAAAGAAATGGGCAGAATTTTCAAGGATAAGGCCAAGAAGTTTGATTTGTGAATTCAAATAATTGCCATGTGCATTTTGTTTGAAATTCAAGTGTTCCCTCTTCATTTAGGAACCATTTTTTAATGCTGATGAGATTGTTTAATTCAAATGCAGCCATCAGATTAGTTGGGAATTTAACTCCCTATTCAGCCACCATTAGATGCCTTTTAGAAAGTTTATTTTTGAATTTTAAACAATTTGATTTCCCTCTTGTAGATAAGCTTATAAATAGCCTTTAAACTTTGTATTATCGAGACATCTATGACATATAATTTTTTTACTTGTGAGGATTTTTCTCAATTTGGTTCTTCATTGAACTATTCTAACTTTTCAAGCATTGTGCTTGTGTTGTCTACACCAGATACTTGGGGTTCTTGATGTGCTAATCAATGGGTCCAAGTCCTTCGAGCATTGAATGTATAAGGTTCAGGTTTATACTCTTTATAGTATAGGTTATTCCTTGTTCCTTGTTCTTATTTTTATTTTAATTTCCAACAACTTTAAGTCTTCTTCTTCACCATTTTCCAGCCACCATTTCCACCATTGTTGAACCTTCAAACCTTCATATTTTCCAACACAAATTACACCATCTTTAAACCAAATTTCCAGCAACTTTCACAACACATTTCCAGCCCCTTAAACAACATGAAATCTACCATAAACATCTTCTTTTGCAGCCACACTTCTATGCATGATCTCTTACTTCTATCATAGATCTGACACAATCAATGGAGGTCTTCTTCAACGGGAAAACTCATAACATATGGTAATCAGAGCTTTGGTTGTATTCAAGTAAGAAATCATCTTTGTGAGTGCAAAATAAAAAAAATCTTAAAAATTCAAAAAAAAAGAAATTTTAGTTTTGAAAAGATTAAACAAAAAGAAAGAAGAAAAACACTTCAAGAATTGAAAAAGATGAAAGATATTGCAATGGCAATGTGTTCTACAACAGCGAACATTACAACATCAACTGGGCGTGGCGAAAATTTGATTGTTCAGTGAAGGAAAGTTGTAAGCATTTCTGTGTAGTAAGTCACCTATTTCATTCTTTTCTTTCTAATTCTAAGCCTACCTTTACATTAATTTCCTTTTGTTTACTAATCGTTGTTTTTTTAAGTCGACACACTTGAATTGGTTTGACTAAGTCTACATTAGTTCCTTAAAGAACTAATCACGAGAGAAGGAGTGGAAAAGGCATAACGAGCGTGTGAGAACATCAGGGGAAAAAAGCCATAATAATATTTTTCGAGTGAAAACACGAGTGTAGAGTGGAGTGCCATATCTATTTTCCTTGGAGTTAATTGTGAGACTTTTGTGAGTGTGCAAGTGAGGTTTTCTTTGTTTTTTTACTAACAATGACAGGTACAAGCGATGTACATCATGATGGAGGACAACCGAATCTTCAAATGCAAGCCATGATTCGAGAATTGCAAAAATTATTAAAGGTTGAACTTGAACCATTACATGGAAGATTGGATAGACTTGAAGGGTCCCAAATCAATACATATGATGAAAACAACGATGAAGATGAAGTGGACCAATCACCAAGGCCGAATGCCCCTAGAAACCATGGAGGGCGTGCATAACCAGATGACAATTTGAACAATATTCGTATTGCCATACCCCCATTTCAAGGAAAATTAGATTCGGATGCATATCTTGCATGGGAAAGAAAAGTAGAACATGTGTTCAATTGTTACAACTATTCTGAACAAAGAAAGGTGTGATTGGCAGCAATGGAGTTCGTGGACTACACATTAATTTGGTGGGATCAATTAATCAGTACACGACGAAGAACAGGTGAAGGGTCAGTCACAACATGGCTCGAAATGAAAAGAATCATGCGGAGGTTATTTGCACCATCTCATTATCATCGAGACTTGTTCCAGGAGTTGCAAACTTTAAAACAAGGCAATAGGAGCATTGAAGACTATTTTAAAGAAATGGAGATGTCCATGATTTGTGCAAACATCGAGGAGGATAGAGAAGCAACCATGGCACATTTCTTAGCCTGACTTAACCAGGATATTGCCAATGTTGTAGAATTGCAACATTATGTTGAATTGGACGAGATGGTGCATATGGCGAACAAAGTTGAACGTCAACAAAGGAAGAAATCTTCTTCCCGAGGTAATAGTTCATTTAATAATTTTTCTAATCCTCGTTTCAATCAAAATAATTTCAGGAAGTCTGTACCTCTTCAAATTAAAGAAAAGGCAGAATCGAGCAAAACGAAGCCACCCATTGTAGGCGTTGGTAGAGGAAAGCAAGATGTTACTCATGAACGCACGAGGGACATTTAGTGTTTCAAGTGCCTTGGAAGAGGACACGCCAATGTCCAAACCGGAACACAATGATTTTGTTAGGTAATGGTGACATCAAATCTGATCATGGAGAAGATGAACCAGAAATTCCTAAGGAAGTAGAAGATGATGAGTTCGAATTGGCAGCAAATGGTGAGATTCTTGCTGTCAAACGGAGCTTGAATGCGCAAATGTCACAAGAAGAGCAGCAACGTGAAAACATCTTTTATATGAGTTGTCATGTGAATGATAAGGTATGTATGGTTATAATTGATGGAGGAAGTTGTACTAATGTTGCAAGTACTCTTATGGTTGACAGGTTAGGTTTGAAAATGACAAAGCACCCCAATCCTTACAAATTATAGTGGCTGAATGATGGAGGTGAATTGAAAGTCACCAAGGATAGTGATTGTACCATTTTCTATTGGAAAGTACAAGGATGAGGTTCTCTGCGATGTGGTGTCTATGGATTCAAGTCATTTGTTACTTGGATGTCTGTGGCAGTTTGATAAGCGAGCAATTCACGATGGATACACCAACCGATACTTTTTCACGCATGGAGGTAAAAGTATCACTTTGGCACCTTTGACACCAAGCGAATGATAACCAGGCTATTTTGAAGAAGAGTATTGAAGCAATGAAAGGGAAGAAAAAGATGAACATCTTTGCCAGCGAAAAATAAATCAGAAAACATCTTTCCTCTCAACAAACTCTACGTATTTTGATGTATAAAGAAAATTACTTATTGACTAACATTCCTGATGATTTACCTGCTTCTATTTTGACTCTTTTGCAAGAATTTGAAGATGTCTTTATGGAGGAAACGCCTAGTGGATTACCCCTGATTCGTGGCATTGAACATCAGATTAACTTTATTCCAAGAGCCATCATTCTGAATAGACCAGCATATTGAAGTAATCCTGAAGAAATGAAGGAACTTCAGAAGCAAATCAGTGAGTTGATGGAGAAAGGTTACATTTGAGAAAGCTTGAGTCCATGTGCTGTACCAGACTTGTTGGTGCCTAAGAAGGACAAAACTTTGAGAATGTGTGTGGATTATCGAGCAGTGAATCAGATTACTATCAAGTATCGGCATCCCATTCCTCGCCTCGATGACATGTTAGATGAGTTGTGTGGTGCGAGTATCTTCTCTAAAGTTGACTTAAAGAGCGGATATCATCAGATTCGAATGAACGAAGGAGACCAGTGGAAGATAACATTCAAGACCAAACAAGGTTTGTACGAATGGTTGGAAATGCCTTTTGGCTTAACCAATGCATCTAGCACATTCATGAGGTTGATGAATCATGTGCTCCGACCCTACATCGGTAAGTATTGTGTTGTTTATTTTGATGATATCTTAATTTACAGCAAGACATTGCAGGAACATGAAGAACATTTGAGAAATGTTCTTAGCACTCTGAGATGGGAACGACTATTCGGTGATCTTCAGAAATGTGTATTTTGTACTAACAAGCTTACCTTTTTAGGCTTTATTGTTAGTTCACAGGGTGTGGAAGTTGATCTTGAAAAGATAAGGCTAATTCAAGAATGGCCAAGACCGACATCAGTAAGCCAAGTGAGAAGTTTCCATGGGATTGTGAGTTTTTATCGACAGTTTATGCCAAACTTCAGTTCCGTTACTTCCTCCTTAACCGGGATTATTAAGAAGAATTCCATCTTCAATTGGGGTAAGGAACAATAAGATGTCTTTCTTGCCATTAAGGAGTGTTTGATCAAAGCACCGGTGTTAGCTTTGCCGAATTTTGACAAGATGTTTGAGATCAAGTGTGATGCTTCGGGTATAGGAATTGGAGTTGTTTTAACACAAGAAAGCGACCTATTGCATACTTTAGTGAAAAGTTAAGTGGAGCTACATTGAATTACCCTACATACGACAAAGAGATGTATGCACTTATTCGAGCTCTTGAGACATGGCAGCACTACCTTTTGCCGAAAGAGTTTGTCATCCACACTTACCATGAAGCATTGAAGCACATTACCGGTCAGCACAAGTTGAATAGGTGACATGCCAAGTGGGTAGAATTTTTGGAATCCTTTCCTTACGTCATCCATTACAAGAAAGGTAATGATAATGTCATGGCAGATGCTTTATCCTGAAGGTATGTACTTCTTAATTTTCTAAATTCTCATTTAATTGGGTTTTCTTATATTAAAGACCTTTATGCAACTGACCTTGATTTTGAGGAAAAAATTAGTTTGTGTGAAAAAGGTGTAGATGACAAGTACTACCAACATGATGGATACCTTTTCAAGGAAGGATGAATCTGTATTCCTCGAGGGTCCATTCGGGAAATTCTAGTTCGAGAATCACATGGAGGTGGACTTATGGGACACTTTGGAGTTACCAAGACATTGCATATTCTTAAAGACCATCTCTTTTGGCCGAAGATGAGAAGAGACATTGAGCGGATATGTGAACGATGTGTCACGTGCAAGAAAGCTAAGTCTAATGATAGAGAGCGCAAATTCGAATAAAGAGAAAAACCAAACAAACCAAAATAAAGAACAAATCTAAAAATTCAGATTTGCTTATGGTGGTGGCGTCAATGGAGGAAGCTTGAATATGTGGAGATGGCGTGATGAATTGATAGTTGTTTTGTCCTCGGCACCCTCTTAGACGCAATTATCTAAGCAAGCAACCTCAAGCGGCTCTAACCCACCCTCCTAGATGCAATTACCTAGGCAAGCAAGAGTGTGAAGATGATCTCCCTCACAAGAACTCGATGATCTTATGTTGAAGATGGCTTCTAGACAAGTTTACCGAACACTTGCAAACTCCATGAATACTAAAATCTCCAAAGAGAACTTTTTATTAATCAATGAAATCTCAATTACAATGTGGGTGAAGCCTCCTTTATATAGGCCATGGAGAAGTTTTAATCCTACTAAACTTAGGAATTAAATACAATAAATAAATGTTAAAATCTAATCTCCTAATTAGATAAGTAACTTCTAATAATAAATAAATGTTAAAAATAAAATCTTAATTAAATAAATCTGATCCTAATAGATATTGCAGAATCCTATGTTGATTTAAATTACAAATAATCAAATAAAATCTTGAAAATTCGTAATTATCCAAAAATCCCGTATTAATCCCGTATAGGAATTTCTGCATGCGCTGTCTTCGCTAAAATAGACGTATCTTGAGATCCAGATGTCCGATTGAGGCGTTTCAAGATGGGTTGGAAAGCTAATTTGCAGCCGGACAAGTTTTAAGAGACATGTTGACCCATAAATGCCTGGATCCCATCCAAAAATGCTTCGCAAGTTGACTGATGTTTCTGACTTGCAAACCAGTTTCAACTTCTTTTCCAAGATGATTATTTTGACCCCTATCATGCTCGTATCATCTAAGGTTATGTCGCATGGTATGTATATGCCTTTACCTATTCCTAGTTCACCTTGGGTAGATATTTTTATGGATTTTGTGCTAGGTTTTTCGAGGACGAAGATAGGACGAGATAGCATATTTGTTGTTGTGGATAGATTTTCCAAGATGGCGAATTTCATAGCCTACCACAAGACAGATGATGTAACCAATGTGGCCAATTTGTTTTTCAAGGAAGTGGTTAGATTGCATGGAGTTTCGAGGATGATTTTTTCAGATCGAGATGTCAAGTTTCTAAGCCACTTTTGGAGGACACTTTGGAGCAAGATAGGAACGAAGTTGATGTTTTCTACAACTTGCCATCCACAGACAGACGATCAAACAGAGGTTGTGAACCGTGTCTTGTCCATATTATTGCAATCCATCAACCGAAAGAACATCAAGACTTGGGAAGAGTGCTTGCTTCACGTCGAGTTTGCCTAAAATCATTTTGTTCATTCAGCAACAAAGCATTCACCATTCGAAGTGGTATATGGTTTTAATCCCTTGACTCCTATTGATCTTTTGCCTTTGCCTCTTGAACAAGTTGTGAATAAAGATGGCAAAGCCAAAGATGAATTTGTACAAAGACTTCATCGACAAGTCTAGGAGAACATCGAGAGAAGAACCCAGCAATATGAACAGCAAGCGAATAAAAGATGCAAACGTGTTACCTTTGATGTTGGAGATTGGGGTTGGGTTCATTTCCGAAAGGAACGATTTTCAGCACAACAGAGATCGAAGTTGTTACCACGAGGAGATGGTCCTTTTCAAGTGTTGGAGAAAGTGAACGACAATGCTTACAAGTTGGATTTGCCTGGTGAATATAATGTAAGTGCCACATTCAATGTTTATGATATGTCCCCGTTTGAAGATGATGCTGATTTGAGGACAAATCGCTTAAAAGAAGGGGGGATGATGTGAGCACATCAACATCTTATCCGGAGATCATGCTAATAGGACTTATTACTCAATCTAAGGCTAAGTTATTCAGGAAAGTTCTTTCACTTAAATGCATTCGAGCTTCCAATTTGTTTCTTACTGTTTCAGCCTTAGATAAAAAGTTCTTCAACGTGTTACATGCTGATATGTGATGTATTAAGTACTAATACTAAGTATATATTTATATGCATATTATTTACTAAGTTAAGTGTGTTTTCTTATGATTTCCAGCATCTATGCGTGTTTTCTTTTGTTTTTACAGCACCACAATAAAGCTTGGCAGCTACGAACTTTCCAACTAGCTCAATTGAAGCTCAACAACAAGTGTGTAGCTCGAATCAGCTCAAAATAGCACACACCATTGTTTTTCAGCTCGTTTCAGCTCCAATACACCAAATCAGCTCAATTCAAGCTCATTTAGCTCACAATCAGCTCTGGTAGCTCAACTCCAGCTAATGAATCCAAGGGTAGCTCAAACATGGAGGGACATGTACCTACACTTAAGAGAGTGTCCTACAGCAAGGTGCATCAAGCTAAAGGCTCCAGCAGCTCCCCAAGCATGGCGTCCACACATGGCATCCTTGACACATGTGTATGCATGTGTGTGGCAGATTTGAACTCCCTCTCAAAGCAATGGGCAGAATTTTCATGGATAAGGCCAAGAAGTTTGATTTTTGAATTCAAATAATTGCCATGTGCATTTTGTTTGAAATTCAACTGTTCCCTCTTCATTTAGGCACCATTTTTTTAACACTGATCAGATTTTTTTAATTCAAATGTAGCCATCATATCACTTGGGAATTTAACTCCCTATTCAGCCACCATTAGATGCCTTTTAGGATGTTTATTTTGTTGAATTTTAAGCAATCTGATTTCCCTCTTATAAATAGCCTTTAAACTTTGTATTACCGAGACATCTATGACATATCATTTTTTACTTGCGAGAATTTCTCTCAATTTGGTTCTTCATTGAACTATTTAGACTTTTCAAGCATTGTGCTTGTGTTGTCTACACCAGATACTTCGGGTTCTTGATTTGCTAATCAATGGGTCCAAGTCCTTCAAGCATTGAACGTAAAAAGTTCGGGTTTATACTCTTTATAGTATAGGTTCTTCCTTGTTCCCTGTTCTTATTTTTATTTTAATTTCCAGCAACTTTAAGCCTTCTTCTTCACCATTTTCCAGCCACCATTGTTGAACCTTCAAACCTTCATATTTTCCAACACAAATTACACCATCTTTAAACCAAATTTCCAGCAACCTTTACAACACATTTCCAGCCCCTTAGACAACATGAAATCTACCATAAACATCTTCTTTTGCAGCCAAACTTCTATGCATGAACTCTTACTTCTATCCTAGATCCGACACAATCATTGGAGGCCTTCTTCAACGGGCAACCTCATAACAAAAGGTGTTACCTTGAACATTGGAGATTGGTTTTGGGTTCATTTTCGAAAGGAATGGTTTTTAGCACAACAAAGAGCGAAGCTGTTACCACGAGGAGATAGTCCTTTTCAAGTGTTGGAGAAAGTGAACAATAATGTTACAAGTTGGATTTACCAGTGAATATAATGTAAGTGCTACATTCAATGTTTCTGATTTGTCCCTATTTGAAGATGATGCTGATTTGAGGACAAATCCCTTAAAAGAAAGGGGATGATGTGAGCACATCAATATCTGATCCGGAGATCATACTAACAGGACCTATTACTCGATCTAAGGCAAAGTTATTCAGGGAAGTTGTTTCACTTAAATGCATTCAAGCTTCCAATTTGTTTCTTAATGTTTCAGCCTTAGATAATAAGTTATTCAATGTGTTACGTGCTGATATGTGACATATTAAGTACTTATACTTAGTTTATATATATGCATATTATTTACTAAGTTAAGTGTGTTTTATTTGTTATTACAGCAGCACAATAAAGCTTGGCAACTAAAGACTTTCTAACTAGCTCGATTGAAGCTCAATAAACAAGTGTGTAGCTCGAATGAGCTCAAAACAGCACACACAATTGTTTTTCAGCTCATTTCAGCTCCAACACACCAAATCAGCTCAATTCAAGCTCATTTAGCTAACCTTTAGCTCTAGTAGCTCAACTCCAGCTAATGAGTCCAAGGGTAGCTCAAACATGGACTGACATGTACCTACAGTTAGGAGAGTGTCCTACAACAAGGTGCATCAAAGCTAAAGGCTCCAGCAGCTCCCCAAGCATGATGATGTGAACACATCAACACCATTTGATCTGGAGGTCATGCCAACAGGACCTATTACTCGATCTAAGGTTAAGTTATTCAGGGAAGTTCTTTCACTTAAATGCATTCGAGCTTCCAATTTGTTTCTTAATGTTTCAGCCTTAGATAATAAGTTCTTCAATGTGTTACATGCTGATATGTGACTTATTAAGTACTAATACTTAGTATATATATGCATATTATTTACTAAGTTAAGTGTGTTTTCTTATGATTTTCAAGCATTTATGTGTGTTTTCTTTTGTTTTTACAGTAGCACAATAAAGCTTGGCAGCTAAGGACTTTCCAACTAGCTCAATTGAAGCTCAACAACAAGTGTGTAGCGTGAATCATCTCAAAATAGCACACGCCATTGTTTTTCAGCTCATTTCAGTTCTAACACACCAAATCAGCTCAATTCAAGCTCATTTAGCTCACATTCAGCTCTAGTAGCTCAACTCCAACTAATGAGTCCAAGGGTAGCTCAAACATGGAGGGACATGTACCTACACTTAAGAGAGTGTCCTACAGCAAGGTGCATCAAGCTAAAGGCTCCAGCAGCTCCCCAAGCATGGCGTCCACACATGGCAGCCCTGACACATGTGTGTGCATGTGCAGATTTGAGCTCCCTCTCAATGCAATGGGCGGAATTTTCAAGGATAAGGCCAAGAAGTTTGATTTTTGAATTCAAATAATAGCCATGTGCATTTTGTTTGAAATTCAAGTGTTCACTCTTTATTCAGGCGCCACTTTTTTTAATGCTGATCAGATTGTTTAATTCAAATGCATCCATCAAATCACTTGGGAATCTAACTCCCTATTCAGCCACCATTAGATGCCTTTTAGGAAGTTTATTTTTGAATTTTAAACTATCTGATTTCCCTCTTGTACTTAGGCTTATAAATTGCCTTTAAACTTTGTATTATTGAGACATCTATGACATATCATTTTTTACTTGTGAGAATTTCTCTCAATTTGGTTCTTCATTGAACTATTCAGACTTTTCAAGCATTGTGCTTGTGTTGTCTACACCAGATACTTCGGGTTCTTGATTTGCTAATCAATGGGTCCAAGTCCTTCGAGCATCGAACGTATAAGGTTCGGGTTTATACTCTTTATAGTATAGGTTCTTCCTTGTTCCTTGTTCTTTTTTTATTTTTTATTTTCCAACAACTTTAAGCCTTCTTCTTCACCATTTTCTAGCCACCATTTCCACCATTGTTGAACCTTCATACCGTCATATTTTCCAACACAAATTACACCATCTTTAAACCAAATTTCCAGTAACCTTTACAACACATTTCCATCCCCTTAAACAACATGAAATATACCATAAATGTCTTCTTTTGCAGCCACACTTCTATGCATGAACTCTTATTTCTATCCTAGATCCGCCACAATCAATGGAGGACTTCTTCAACGGGCAACCTCGAAACATATGGTAATCAGAGCTTAGGTTGGATTCAAGTATGAAATCATCTTTGTGAGTGCAAAATGAAAAAAAAAAGAAATTCAAAAAAAAAATAATAAAAAATTTTGAATATTCAAGAAAAGGAAAATTCAGTTTTGAAAAGTTTAAACAAAAAGCAAGAAGAAAAGCACTTCAAGAATTGAAAAATATGAAAGAAATTGCAATGGCAATGTTTTCTACGACGACGAACATTACAATATCAATTGGGCTTGACGAAAATTTGATTGTTCGGTGAAGGAATGTTGTAAGTGTTTCTGTGTAGTAAGTCGCCCATTTCTTTCTTTTCTTTCTAAGTCTAAGCCTACCTTTACATTAATTTCCTTTTGTTTACTAACCATTGTTTTTTTAAGCCGACACACTTGACATGTTTGTTAAGTCTACATTAGTTCCTTAAAGAACTAATCACGAGAGAATGAGTGGAAAATGGCATCACGAGCATGTGAGAACAGTAGGGAAAAAAGCCATAATAATATTTTCCCGAGTAAAACACGAGCATAGAGTGGAATGCCATATCTATTTTCCTTGTAGTGAATTGTGAGACTTTTTGTGAGTGTGCAAGTGAGGTTTTATTTGTTTTTTTACTAATAATGACAGGTACAAGCGATGTACATCATGATGGAGGATAACCGAATCTTCAAATGCAAGCCATGATTCGAGAATTGCAAAAATTATTAAAGACTGAACTCGAACCATTACATGGTAGATTGAACAGACTTGAAGGGTCCCAAATCAATACACATGACAAAAACAACGATGAAGATGAAGTGGACCAATCACCAAGGCCGAATGCCCCTAGAAACCATGGAGGGCGTGCAAAACCTGATGACAATTTGAACAATATTCAAGTTGCCATACCCCCTTTTCAAGGAAAAACAGATCCTGATGCACATCTTACATGGGAAAGCAAAGTAGAACATGTGCTTGATTGTTACAACTATTCTGAAGAAAGAAAGGTGCGATTGGCAGCAATGGAATTCGTGGACTATGCATTAATTTGGTGGGATCAATTAATGAGTACACAAAGAAGAACATGTGAAGGGCCAATCACAACATGGCTCGAAATGAAAAGAATCATGCAGAGGCAATTTGTATCGTCTCATTATCACCGAGACTTGTTCTAGAAGTTGCAAACTTTAAAACAAGGCAATAGGAGCGTTGAAGACTATTTTAAAGAAATGGAGATGTCCATGATTCGTGCAAACATTGAGGAGGACAGAGAAGCAACCATGGAACGTTTCTTATCCAGACTTAACTAGGAGATTGCCAATGTTGTAGAATTGCGACATTATGTTGAATTGGACGAGATGGTGCATATGGCGATCAAAGTTGAACGTCAGCAAAGGATGAATCTTCTTCTCGAGGTAATAGTTCATTACATAATTTTTCTAACCCTCGTTTCAATCAAAATAATTTCAGGAAGTCAGCACCTCTTCAAATTAAAAAAGGCAGAATTGAGCAAAACGAAGCCACCCATTGTAGACGTCGGTAGAGGAAAGCAAGTTGTTACTCATGAACGCATGAGGGACATTCAATGTTTCAAGTGCCTTGGAAGAGGACACGTAGCATGCCAATGTCCAAACCGAAGTACGATGTTACTGTTAGACAATGGTGATATAGAGTCCGATCATGGAGAAGATGAACCGGAACATCCGAAGGAGAACGAAGAAGAAGATATTGAGTTGGCAGTAGATGGTGAGATTCTTGTTGTCAAACGGAGTCTAAACGACCAAATGTCACAAGATGAGCAGCAACGTGAAAACATCTTTCGCACGAGATGTCATGTGAATGATAAGGTATGTATTGTGATTATTGATGGAGGAAGTTGTACTAATGTTGCAAGTACTCTTATGGTTGACAGGTTAGGTTTGATAATGACAAAGCACCCAAATCCTTACAAATTGCACTGGCTAAACGATGGAGGTGAATTGAAGGTCACCAAGCAAGTGATGGTTCCATTTTCCATTGGAAAATACAAGGATGAGGATCTTTGTGATATGGTGTCTATGGATGCAAGCCATTTGTTACTTGGACGACCGTGGCAGTTCGATAAGCGAGCGATACATGACAAATACCCCAATTGATATTCTTTCTCGCATGGAGGTAAAAAGATCACTTTGGCACCTTTGACACCAGGCCAAGTCAATGAAGATCAAGTTTGTCTGAAAAAGAGCATAGAAGCAATGAAAGGGAAGAAAAAGATAGACGTCTTTGCAAGTGGAAAAGAAATCAGGAAACATCTTTCCTCTCAGCAAACTTTGCTTATTTTGATGTATAAAGAAAATTGCTTATTGACTAGCATTCTGATGATTTACCTGCTTCTATTTCGACTCTTTCGTAGGAATTTGAAGATGTCTTTTCAGAGGAAACGCCTAGTGGATTACCCCCGATTCGTGGCATTGAACATCAGATTGACTTTATTCCAGGAGCCACCATTCCGAATAGACCAGCATATGGAAGTAATCCTGAAGAAATGAAGGAACTTCAAAAGCAAATCAGTGAGTTGATGGAGAAAGATTACATTCGAGAAAGCTTGAGTCCATGTGTTGTACCAGTCTTGTTGGTGCCTGAGAAGGACGAAACTTGGAGATTGTGTGTGGATTGTCGAGGAGTGAATCAGATTACTATCAAGTATTGGCATCCTATTCTTCGCCTCGATGACTTGTTAGATGAGTTGTGTGGTGCGAGTATCTTCTTTAAAGTTGACTTAAAGAGCGGATATCATCAGATTCGAATGAAGGAAGGAGACAAGTGGAAGATAGCATTCAAGACCAAACAAGGTTTGTACGAATGGTTGGTAATGCCTTTTGGCTTAACCAATGCACCTAGTACATTCATGAGGTTGATGAATCATGTGCTCCAACCCTACATCGGTAAGTATTGTGTTGTTTATTTTGATGATATCTTAATTTACAGCAAGACATTGCAGGAACATGAAGAACATTTGAGAAATGTTCTTAGCACTCTGAGAAGGGAACGACTATTCGGTAATATTCAGAAATGTGTATTTTGTACTAACAAGCTTACCTTTTTAGGCTTTATTTGTTAGTTTGCAGGGTGTGGAAGTTGATCCTAAAAAGATAAGGGCAATTCAAGAATGACCAAGGCCGACATCAGTAAGCCAAGTGAGAAGTTTCCATGGGCTTGCGAGTTTTTATCGACGGTTTGTGCCAAACTTCAGTTCCATTACCACCCCTTTAACCGGTATTATTAAGAAGAATTCCATCTTTAATTGGGGTAAGGAACAAAAAGATGCCTTTCTTACCATTAAGGAGTGATATGATCTCGACTATGAGTTTTGAATCATATATGTGAATGCCCGATCGTGATTCTAGTAAGAACTCTGCAGTGCTTTGAATGTATTCTGAAATTACTCAAACAACAATGTAAGTAGAAATAGATAAATAAGAAATAAAAATAATGGGATGAAAGATATGTAGAAGGGGTGTAGGAAGAGTGACAGTTGTGATTATGGAAGAAAAAAATAATAATAAAAGATGAAAATGTAGGTGAAGATGATGGGGTGTTGGCGTTAAGATGAAGAAATTCAAAGGATGGATTGTGACCCCCTAACTATAAAGAGTTAGGAACCAGCAATATAATAAAGTGGAAATGAAGTGGTAGGATATGGAACGTGACCCACTAGCTATAGATGAGCTAGGAACCAACGCTATAACAAAAGGGAAATGGATGAAGACTACAAGACTAACTTGAAGCCGATAAAGTTCCACAAGAGAACAAGAATGAAAGCAATCTTTCAAAGATGTTTTATATATTCAAAGTGTGTCTTACAATGATCCTAAAGATGCCTATTTATAGTAGAAGTAGGCAGAATATGAAAAGGTGTTACAAGAAAGATGAATGCTCATCTTAATGCACTTGAATACACATGAATGCTTTGTCCTTTCTTCTCATCTTCAAAGCTGATTAGTTTAGACAAATTGAGGTTGAATTTAGTCATATTTTCGTCCAAATTAAGAAGGACTCTTGGGCTGCCTTGTTTTGCTATCATATGAAGAGAAAGGGGATGAATGTGGACAAGGATGAATGTAGACATCCTTGCTGTCCAGTTTAAGTGCAACTCTTCATCTTCCAAGCTGATTAATATGACTTGAATGTCATAAAAGGTGAGTTTCATCCAGCCTTCATTTCATGTCTCCTCAATGAATTTTGAAACCCCACTTGAATGGTGATAACATCAACCTTGAATGCCTTGAATTTGCTGAATTAAGATGGCCATCAATTGCTTGTCTCTTGGTAGAAGATGAAAGAACTCTTCCTTGGCTCAAATTCATTCAAATCATCCATGCATAAAATTCCCGTAATAAAAATTTCAGCCTGCACTGTCTTCAGTAAATCATTCGTATCTCAAGCTCCTGATATCGGATTGAGGTGATTCAAAAGGCATTGGAAAGCTAAGAGATGGAGGAATAACGTCCAATTGATTTCTGGATCCAAACACGTCTGTATCGCATCCAGAATTGGAAGACATTCTGCTGATATTCTTGCATCTGGTAAAACCGTTCATCTTCTCTCATGCACCTAGACACAAAGGTAAACTTTATTCAATCTTTAATTGAAAACATGCATGTAAACAATTAAGAGTTAGTTTAATAAATGAGCTAGTTTGATGAATGAACTAGTTTAATTAATGAACTAACTTTATTCAATGAACTAATAATCTTGAATGAACTAGTTTAATCAATGAACTACTTAGTTAAATGAAGTGTATAACTAAATGAACTACATGTTTAAATGCAACGCATGCTTTAATGAACAACATGTTTATTGAATGCAATGAATGTTATGCAAACTTTAAATACTCATGCAAATTCATGCATAAGCAAAGTAAAGTGTTCCTCCCTTATTATTTCTTCTTTCTCACGTCCCAAGCTTGATGTAAACATATTTTCCATGGCTGCTTGGAACTCCTTGGCCCTTGCTCGAGTAATGGGGCCACCTGGGTACTTCTCTGGGTCTTTGCCATTGACGTTCATATCAGTCCCTCCCTCTTTAAAGGCGATTTGTCCCCAAATCGTCATCTACATCATAAGGAGATAGGTCAGCAACATTGAAGGTTGCACTAACATTAAACTCACCTGGAAGATCTAATTGATAGGCATTGTCATTGATCTTCTTGACTATTTGGAATGGTCCATCTCCCGAGGCATTAATTTGGACTTTCGTTGAGCCGGGAACCTTTCTTTCCTCATGTGCAGCCACACCCAATCCCCTGGCTCAAAGGAAATTCGCTTACGACCCTTATTTGCTTGCTGCTCATATTGCTTGGTTCGTTTTTCAATGTTCTCCCGCACTTGTTGATGAAGCTTCTTAACAAATTCAGCTTTATTAAGTCCATCTTTATTCACAATTTGATCAGCGGGTAATGGTAACAAGTCTATCGGTGTTAATGGATTGAATCCATACACCACTTCAAAAGGCGCGCGCCCTGTAGTACTATGGATCGAACGGTTGTATGCAAACTCCACATGTGGTAAACTCTCCTCCCATGTTTTCAAATTCTTCCTAATGATGGATCAAGTAACATAGAAAGTACTCGGTTCACCACTTCAGTTGGCCATCCGTTTGAGGGTGGCAAGTGGTGGAGAATAGTAACTTAGTACCAATCTTACTCCATAGGGCTCTCCAAAAGTGACTTAAGAACTTCACATCCCGATCAGACACAATAGTTCTTGGTATGCCATGTAACCTTAAGATTTCCCTGAAAAACAAAGTAGCAATATGTGAGGCATCATTAGTTTTGTTACAGGGAATGAAATGAGCCATTTTGGAGAATCTATCCACAACTACAAAGATGGAATCTTTGTTATTCTTGGTACGTGGAAGCCCTAGCACAAAATCCATTGAAATATCCATCCATGGTGCTTCCGGTATGGGTAGTGGTGTGTAAAGTCCATGTGGCATGACTTTAGATTTGGCCTTCCTGCAAGTGATGCATCGCTCACACAACCTCTCCACATCTCGTTTCATTTTAGGCCAATATAGGTGCTCTTGAAGTATAGCCAAAGTCTTTGCTATCCCAAAATGTCCCATTAATCCTCCTCCATGAGCTTCCTTAGTTAGCAATTCACGCATGGAACCTTGAGGGATGCATAGTCTTCCTTCCTTAAATAGGAAACCATCATGCTTATAGTATTTTTCAATTGACCTTTTCTCACAAGCTTTGTAAATCTCTCCAAAATCAGAGTCAGAGACATATAAGTCTTTAATAAAAACAAAACCCAATAACTTAGATTCCAAAGTGTTTAAAAGAATATACCTCCGTGACAATGCATCGGCAACTATATTCTCCTTACCTTTCTTGTACTTGATAACATATGGGAAAGTTTCAAGAAACTCCACCCATTTGGCATGCCTTTTGTTGAGTTTATGCTGCCCCGGATATGTTTCAATGCCTCATGATCAGTGTGAATGATGAACTCCTTAGGCCAAAGGTAATGTTGCCATGTTTCCATTGCCCTCACAAGAGCATACATCTCCTTGTCATAGGTAGGGTAATTAGCGTAGCTCCACTTAATTTTTCACTGAAATAGGCTATAGGACGTCCACCTTGAGACAAAACTGCTCCAATTCCTACACCTGATGCATCACATTCAATTTCAAAAGTTAGATTAAAATCAGGTAGAGCAAGTAAAGGGGCATGTATTAAACAATCTTTAATGCTATTAAAGGACTTCTCTTGATCTTCCCCCCAAAAGAATTTAGAATTCTTCTTAATAACACTTGTTAGTGGGGCGGCTATGGTGCTGAAGTTGGGGACGAATCTTGATAAAAACTTGCAAGTCCATGGAAGCTCCTAACTTGAGAAATGCTTGCTGGTCGTGGCCACTCTTCAATGGCTTTAACCTTCTCTTTGTCCACCTCCAAGCCTTCAGAACTCACAACGAAACCTAGGAAAACAACCCTGTCAGTACAAAATGTACATTTTTGTAAGTTAGCAAACAGTTTTTCCTTCCTCAAAACTAGCAAAACTGACCTTAAATGTTGAACATGTTCTTCCATGGTTTTACTATAGATTAGAATGTCATCAAAGTAAACCACACAAAACTTACCCAAGAATGGCCTAAGAACATGATTCATTAACCTCATAAACGTGCTTAGAGCATTAGTTAAGCCAAAAGGCATAACCAACCACTCATAAAGGCCTTGCTTAGTTTTGAATGCTGTTTTCCACTCATCACCTTCCCGCATTCGTATTTGGTGGTAACCACTTTTAAGATCAATCTTGGAAAAGAGGTTAGAACCACTAAGCTCATCTAACATGTCATCTAAGCGAGGAATAGGGTGACGATACTTTACCGTAATTTTGTTTACCGCTCGGCAGTCCACACACATGCGCCAAGTTCCATCCTTCTTTGGCACAAGTAGAACCGCACGGCACATGGGCTAAGGCTTTCCCTCACGTAGCCTTTTGACATCAACTCAGATACTTGCCTTTGCAACTCCTTAGTTTCTTCGGGGTTGCTTTCGCACGCTGGTCGATTTGGAATGACGGCTCCGGGAACAAAGTCTATTTGATGTTCTATGCCACGAATAGGTGGCAGTCCTTGGTATTTTTCGAAATAGGAAATAGGTCATCAAACTCCTGCAATAAAGACACAAGAAAAAAGCATGGCAAATTTTGATCAAGGTAGTTAGTATTCAAGAAATTTTCCTTGTACATGAGCACAAGTGCTTCCTTTGTTGTCATTAAACTCTTTTTCAACTCTCTCTCTTTAGAAAGAATGCTGATTTTCCACTCATCAATAATAACAAAGCATACCTTTCCTCCAACATGGCTTGCGTGCATTGGAACGTATGGAAGATATTTTTCGTTGTTCATTGAGTTCTCCAACGGATTATGCGTTTAGGCTTCTTTTGACAACAAGAACCTCTCCTTCCACGCCATACTCTAATTCTTCTTCTTCGATGGCAACATCTTCATTTTCTCATCCTCTTCTTGTTCCGATTCAACTTCTCCATCATCTTCAAGAATCATGGTGTCCGATTCAACTTCTCCATCATTGGCTTGCAATGTGTCCACGCCCCAAACACTTAAAACATTGTATGTCACGGGAGCGATTTGGAGTAGCGGTAGTCTTACCCTTGCTGGTTTCGGCAATGGGCTTACTTCCTTTCGGTGGTCCTCCTTTTTCGTGGGACGGTATTGGAGGAGTCTTCTTGTATGAACTTTGCCCCCATTTTGATGTTGAACTCCCATAAGATCGTGTGGCACCCTTTCTTTTGAGCTGTTTTTCCACTTTCATGGCCATATGCACCATGTCTTCCATCTCCACATAATGTTGCAACTCGACCACGTTCGCAATGTCCGGATTTAGTCCCGCTAGGAATCTTGCCATTGTGGCTTCTCGATCCTCGTCGATGTTGGCTCGAATCATGGACACCTCCATCTCTTTGTAGTAATCTTCAACACTTGATTTACCTTGTGAAAGATTTTGAAGACGGTTGAATAACTCTCGATGGTAGTGGGTTGGAATGAATCGCCTTCGCATCACCGCTTTCATTTCATCCCATGTAGTGATAGGATGTTCTCCATTGCGTCTCCTACTTGATATCAATTGATCCCACCATATTAGTGCATAATCCGTAAACTCAATGGCAGCGAGTTTTACCTTTTTAAGCTCTGAATAGTTATGGCACTCAAAAATGTGCTCAACCTTCTTTTCCCATGCAAGATAGGTTTCAGGATCCGTTCTTCCTTGAAAAGGAGGAATGGTAATCTTGATGTTGCTGAGATTATCGTCTACTCGTGGTCGAGCTCTCTGGCCTTGTTGTACCATGCTATGTTGGGATACTTGATCTTGCACATCATCTACTTCAACTTCTTCAGGATACTCCTCATTACCCTGATTAGCTTGTGAAATTTCAAGCTGGTCTATTCGTTCAATTAGGGGCTCCAATTGCTCTTGGATCATTTTGGCCATTGCTTGAAGCATAGCCTGATTTTGCAAATTGGGAACTCCTTCACCACTATGACCAGATCTTTGTGACATGTTAGATAAAGAAACAAAATAAATTAAACCTTACTAACACAAAATCTCACCTTTCCACTCCAAAGAAAATGCACTCACACTCGTGTTTCACTCGGGTTAGGCTTTTCCCCTTAATGCACACTCATGCCTTTTACCACTCGTGCTTTATTTTCAAGTCCTTTTGGGAACTTCCTCAAGGCTTACAAGTGTCTCGTGGACTTTGGCTGAAACAATTCTAGCTTGGTAGGAGAATGATGAATAATAAAAGGATAATGGCTTCAAAAAAAGAAAGAATTACTAAGAATAGGTAAAGGAATTTGTAATTCAGCAATAAGAAATGATGTATTGTAATTTTTTTTAAACAAGAATAGACTGCTCCCTCCCTCTTTAAGATTTTTTTTTGATTTTTTTTTTTTTTTTTTTACTAACCCGGGAGAGAGAAAATAATACGCTTACTGAATCGTCTAGGCTCTGATACCAAATGATATGATCTCGACTATGAGTTTTGAATCATATATGTGAATGCCCGATCGTGATTCTAGTAAGAACTCTGCAGTGCTTTGAATGTATTCTGAAATTACTCAAACAACAATGTAAGTAGAAATAGATAAATAAGAAATAAAAATAATGGGATGAAAGATATGTAGAAGGGGTGTAGGAAGAGTGATAGTTGTGATTATGGAAGAAAAAAAAATAATAAAAGATGAAAATGTAGGTGAAGATGATGGGGTGTTGGCGTTAAGATGAAGAAATTCAAAGGATGGATTGTGACCCCTAACTATAAAGAGTTAGGAACCAGCAATATAATAAAGTGGAAATGAAGTGGTAGGATATGGAACGTGACCCACTAGCTATAGATGAGCTAGGAACCAACGCTATAACAAAAGGGAAATGGATGAAGACTACAAGACTAACTTGAAGCCGATAAAGTTCCACAAGAGAACAAGAATGAAAGCAATCTTTCAAAGATGTTTTATATATTCAAAGTGTGTCTTACAATGATCCTAAAGATGCCTATTTATAGTAGAAGTAGGCAGAATATGAAAAGGTGTTACAAGAAAGATGAATGCTCATCTTAATGCACTTGAATACACATGAATGCTTTGTCCTTTCTTCTCATCTTCAAAGCTGATTAGTTTAGACAAATTGAGGTTGAATTTAGTCATATTTTCGTCCAAATTAAGAAGGACTCTTGGGCTGCCTTGTTTTGCTATCATATGAAGAGAAAGGGGATGAATGTGGACAAGGATGAATGTAGACATCCTTGCTGTCCAGTTTAAGTGCAACTCTTCATCTTCCAAGCTGATTAATATGACTTGAATGTCATAAAAAGGTGAGTTTCATCCAGCCTTCATTTCATGTCTCCTCAATGAATTTTGAAACCCCACTTGAATGGTGATAACATCAACCTTGAATGCCTTGAATTTGCTGAATTAAGATGGCCATCAATTGCTTGTCTCTTGGTAGAAGATGAAAGAACTCTTCCTTGGCTCAAATTCATTCAAATCATCCATGCATAAAATTCCCGTAATAAAAATTTCAGCCTGCACTGTCTTCAGTAAATCATTCGTATCTCAAGCTCCCGATATCGGATTGAGGTGATTCAAAAGGCATTGGAAAGCTAAGAGATGGAGGAATAACGTCCAATTGATTTCTGGATCCAAACACGTCTGTATCGCATCCAGAATTGGAAGACATTCTGCTGATATTCTTGCATCTGGTAAAACCGTTCATCTTCCCTCATGCACCTAGACACAAAGGTAAACTTTATTCAATCTTTAATTGAAAACATGCATGTAAACAATTAAGAGTTAGTTTAATAAATGAGCTAGTTTGATGAATGAACTAGTTTAATTAATGAACTAACTTTATTCAATGAACTAATAATCTTGAATGAACTAGTTTAATCAATGAAGTGTATAACTAAATGAACTAATAATCTTGAATGAACTAATAACTTTATTCAATGAACTAATAATCTTGAATGAACTAATAACTTTATTCAATGAACTTAGTTAAATGAAGTGTATAACTAAATGAACTACATGTTTAAATGCAACGCATGCTTTAATGAACAACATGTTTATTGAATGCAATGAATGTTATGCAAACTTTAAATACTCATGCAAATTCATGCATAAGCAAAGTAAAGTGTTCCTCCCTTATTATTTCTTCTTTCTCACGTCCCAAGCTTGATGTAAACATATTTTCCATGGCTGCTTGGAACTCCTTGGCCCTTGCTCGAGTAATGGGGCCACCTGGGTACTTCTCTGGGTCTTTGCCATTGACGTTCATATCAAGGAGTGTTTGATCAAAGCACCAGTGTTAGCTTTGCCAAACTTTGACAAGATGTTCGAGATTAAGTGTGATGCTTTGGGTATTGGAATTGGAGCCGTCTTAACACAAGAAAAGCTACCTATTGCATATTTCAGTGAGAAGTTAAGTGGAGCTACATTGAATTACCCGACATATGACAAAGAGATGTATGCACTTATTCGAGCTCTTGAGACACGGCAGCACTACCTTTTGCCGAAAGAGTTTGTCATCCACACTGACCATGAAGCATTGAAGCACATTACCGGTCAACACAAAGTTGAATAGGCGACATGCCAAGTGGGTAGAATTTCTGGAATCCTTTCCTTATGTCATCCGTTACAAGAAGGGCAAGGATATTGTTGTGGCAGATGTTTTACCCTGAAAGTATATACTTAATTTTCAAAATTCTCATTTAATTGGGTTTTCTTTTAATAAAGACCTTTATGCAACTGACATTGATTTTGGAGAAAAGTTTATTTTGTGTGAAAATGTGCAGATGAAAAGTAATACCGACATGATGGTAGACTTATGGGACACTTTGGAGTTACCAATACCTTACATATTCTGAAGGAACACTTGTTTTGGCCGAATATGAGAAGAGACGTTGAACGAATATGTGAGCGATGTATCACATGCAAGAAAGCTAAGTCTAAGGTTATGCCACATGGTATGTATATGCCTTTACCTATTCCTAGTTCACCTTGGGTAGATATTTCTATGGATTTTGTGCTAGGTCTTTTGAGGACAAAGACAGGATGATATAGCATATTTGTTGTTGTTGATCGATTTTCGAAGATGGCATATTTCATTTCTTGCCACATGACAGATGATGCAACAAATGTGGCTAATTTGTTTTTCAAAGAAGTGGTTAGACTACATGGAGTTCCGAGGATGATTGTTTCTGATCGAGATGTTAAGTTTCTGAGCCACTTTTGGAGGACACTTTGGAGCAAGATAGGAACAAAGATGATGTTTTCTACAACTTGCCACCCACAGACTGATGGAAAAACCGAGGTTGTTAACTGAGTTTTGTCTACTTTACTGAGATCCATTATCCGCAAGAACATCAAGACTTGGGAAGAATGCTTGCCTCACATCGAGTTTGCTTACAACCATTATGTTCATTCAGTAACCAAGCATTCACCATTTGAAGTGGAATATGGATTTAATCCTTTAACTCCTATTGATCTTTTGCCTTTGCCTTTTGAACATGTTGTGAATAAAGATGGCAAAGCCAAGGCTGAAATTGTACAAAGACTTCATCAGCAAGTCAAGGAGAATATCGAGTGAAGAACTCAGTAATATGAACAACAAGCCAATAAGGGACGCAAACATGTTACCTTTGACATTAGAGATTGGGTTTGGGTTTATTTCAGAAAGGAACGAGTTTTAGCACAACGGAGATCGAAGCTGTTACCACGAGAAGATGGTCCTTTTAAAGTGTTGGAGAAAGTGAACGGCAACGCTTATAAGTTGGATTTACCGAGTGAATATAATGTAAGTGCTACTTTCAATGTTTCAGATCTGTCCCCGTTTGAAGATAATGCTGATTTGAGGACAAATCGCTTAAAAGAAGGGGGGATGATATGAGGACATCAACACCATCTGATCCAGAGGTCATGCCAATAGGACCTATTACTCGATCTAAGGCTAAGTTATTTAGGGAAGTTCTTTCACTTAAATGCATTCGAGCTTCCAATTTGTTTCTTAATGTTTCAGCCTTAGAGAATAAGTTCTTCAATGTGTTACATACTGATATGTGACATATTAAGTACTAATACTTAGTATATATTTTATATGCATATTATTTACTAAGTTAAGTGTGTTTTCTTATGATTTTCAAGCATTTATGTGTGGTTTCTTTTGTTTTTACAGCAGCACAATAAAGCTTGGCAGCTAAGGACTTTCCAACTAGCTCAATTGAAGCTCAACAACAAGTGTGTAGCTCGAATCAGCTCAAAACAGCACACACCATTATTTTTCATTCCATTTCAGCTCCAACACACCAAATTAGATCAATTCAGCTCAATTCAATCTCATTTAGCTCACATTCAGCTCTAGTAGCTCAACTCCAACTAATGAGCCCAAGGGTAGCTCAAACATGGAGGGACATGTACCTACACTTAAGAGAGTGTCCTATAGCAAGGTGCATCAAGCTAAAGGCTCTAGCAAAGCTCCAGCAGCTCCCCAAGCATGGCGTCCACACATGGCAGCCTTGACACATGTGTCTGCATGTGTGTGGCAGATTTGAACTCCATCTCAAAGCAATGGGCGGAATTTTCAAGGATAAGGCCAAGAAGTTTGATTTTTGAATTCTAATAATTGCTTTGTGCATTTTGTTTGAAATTCAAGTGTTCCCTCTTCATTTAGGCGCCACTTCTTCTAATGCTGATCAGATTGTTTAATTCAAATACAGCTATTAGATCACTTGGGAATTTAACTCCCTATTCAGCCACCATTAGATGCCTTTTAGGAAGTTTATTTTTGAATTTTACACAATCTGATTTCCCTGTTGTACTTCGGGTTTATACTCTTTATAGTATAGGTTCTTCCTTGTTCCTTGTTCTTATTTTTATTTTTTAATTTCCAGCAACTTTAAGCCTTCTTCTTCACCATTTTCCAGCCACCATTTCCACCGTTGTTGAACCTTCAAACCGTCATATTTTCCAACACAAATTACACCATCTTTAAACCAAATTTCCAGCGACCTTTACAACACATTTCCAGCCCCTTAAACAACATGAAATCTACCATAAACATCTTCTTTTGCAGCCGCACTTCTATGCAGGAACTCTTACTTCTATCCTAGATCCGACACAATCAATGGAGGTCTTCTTCAACGGGCAACCTCATAACACATGACGTCCACTCATTTATAATTCTGAGTGTTTCAGGATGTCAGAAACGAGTAACGACGAAGAACCACATGAAGTGACTCTTCAAGAAGTTTCAGATACTCTCAATAAACTTGAATGGACTGTAACCTCTTTGGCAGCCAAGCTTGAGCATATCGATACAGTCGTAACCGCAATTACTCAAACCATTGGGAGATTAGAAACCATTGCAATTGCAAGCGATATTGAAGAGCCTAGGCGTCCAAATCTTGTTCCCATTCAGAATAGACGCCAAAACCCCCTGCATGGGCACAATCCTCGCATAGAGCCGAGACGAGCAACAAACACCTTAGCCAAACCAAAAATCATTGTACCACCTTTTCAAGGAAGGTATGACCCTGATGCTTATTATGACTGGGAAAATCGAGTTGATCTTCTATTCGAGTATTATCAATGCCCCGAAGAGGATCAAGTTCCACTGTTGACTCTCAAATTCACTGAATATCCATTTGGTGGTTCCAATTGGTTCGCAATCAGCGTCTCAATGGAGAAGCTATGATAACTTCATAGGGAGAACTTAAAGAATTCATGCAAGAATGATTCGTTCCCCCATTATATCGGTGAGAGATCAAACAAAAGTTACAAAGAATCCAACAAGGCTACAGGACTGTTGATGAGTATCTCAAAGAGATGGAATCATTGATGCAAAGAGCCAATATCCAAGAGGATGAAGAGGATACAATGACTAGGTTTGTTGTCGGACTCAATGACAACATTCTTGAGGTACTTGAAGTCAAAACCTACACCCTTCAAGAGGCATTCCAATTCGCCATGACAATTGAAAAGCGCATCAAAGATCGACAACGATATCGACAAAAGAATTATCACTATGACAAAGGTATCACTCAACCTTTATCTCATTCTAATTCTTCTAAACCTTTGCTCGACTCAAGTTGACCAAAGTAGAAAATTGAAACATCCAAGTCACTGGACAAAACCAAGACAAAAATCCCCATGTTGGCGGAAAACACACAAACACTCAAACAAACTCGAGAGATTGTATGCTTCAAGTGCAACAGTCATGGACACTATAAAAGAGACTGTCCGAATACAAGACTCTTTCTTATTCGAGAAGATGTGAGCTACTCATCTGAGTTGGAGGAGGAATTGTCCGACAATGAATTCATCGCCGGTGGTTACTCCAGTGATGAACCTGATCCTAAAAGCTTGGTGATTCAATGTTCACTTAATATCCAAGCAATCAATGATATGAAGATGCAAAGAACAAATATTTTCCACACAAGATGTTTGATCAGAGGCAAACTATATTCTGTCATCATTGATAGCGGAAGCTGTGCGAATATGGTGAGCAGCTATCTAGTTGATGCACTTGACCTACCTTGTCAACGCCATCCAAAGCCATATTATCTCCAATGGCTTCATGAAGGGTCAAAATTAAAGGTAAACAAACGTGCCTTAATCATTTTTACTATGGGTAAATATTGTGATGACGTTTGGTGTGATGTTATCCCTATGCAAGCATCTCACTTACTTTTAGGACGACCGTGGCAGTATGACCGTGATGTGACTCACCATGGTAAGTGAAATAAGTATTCCTTTGTATACCATGGCAAAAAGTATACCATGGCTCCACTCGATCCAAAAGAGGTGTACGAAGATCAGATGCGAATGAAGAAGTTTTGTGAGGAGGTGGGAATAAAAAAGAATTAAAAACAAAAAGCAAATACAAAAGAGGCCAGTAGTGATAAAAGCCAAATAAGTATAGGCCCAGGGGTGGTGAGTGATCCTAAATGTGAGAAAAAAAGAGTGTCTCAAAATATTTATGTGAGAGAAAAAGAAGTGAGGCAAGCTCCCTTCCTTAAACAACCTTGCATCCTCATTCGCTTTAGGGAACAATTTTTTTTCTATCACTAACAATAACAAAAGTTTGCCTAGTGTGATTGTTTCTCTTTTGCAGGACTTCAATGATGTTTCAGGTGATCCACCTGATGGTTTGCCACCCTTAAGAGGAATTGAACATCAAATTAACCTAATTCCAGGTTCTTCTATTCCAAATAGACCAGCATATAGATGTAATCCCGACGAAACCAAGGAGTTAGAAAAGCAAGTGGAAGAATTACTCAACAAAGCTACATTCGTGAGAATTTAAGCCCTTGTGCCATTCCAGTACATTTGGTGCCAAAGAAAGATGGTTCATATAGAACGTGTGTCGATTGTCAACCAGTCGACCGAATAGCAATCAAGTATAGGCATCCTATTCCACGATTAGATGACATGCTTGATGAACTCTACGGCGCATGCATCTTCACCAAGATTGATTTGAAGAGTGGTTATCATCAAATTCGAATGAAAAAAGGAGATGAATGAAAAACTGCTTTCAAGACCAAGTTTGGTTTATATGAATGGACAGTTATGCCATTTGGTTTGACCAATGCCCCTAGCACATTCATGAGATTGATGAATCATGTCCTTCGGGAGTTTAGAGGTAAGTTTGTTGTTGTTTATTTTGATGATATTCTTATCTACTCTTTTTCTTTTGATTTACATATCTTTCATGTGAGATCGGTCTTCGAAGTTCTCTGAAGAGAACAATTATATGCTAACATGGAAAAGTGCGTTTTTTGTAGTGAAAGTCTTAGTTTTCCAGGCTTTATAGTAAGTGCACAGGGTATCTATATTGACAATGAAAAAGTCAAAGCAATTAAAAAATGGCCCACGCCATCATCCATAACCGAGGTGAGATCCTTCCATGGCCTAGCAAGCTTCTATTGTTGCTTTGTCAAGGATTTCTCTACCATTGCCGCACCATTGACAGATATCATCAAAACGGTAGGTTTTCATTGGGGTGAGGCACAAGAACAAGCCTTCCAAACACTAAAAGGTAAACTTTGTACTGCCCCAATTCTTTGTCTTCTCGATTTTTCTAAAACTTTTAAGTTAGAATGTGATGCCTCCGGTATAGGCATAGGCGCACTTCTTTTTCAGGAAAAACAACCAATCGCTTACTTTAGCGAGAAGTTAAAAGGAGCACATTTGAACTACTTAACTTATGATAAAGAGCTTCTTGCATTAGTCCGTGCACTTGAAGTTTGGCAACACTACCTTCTTCCAAAGGTGTTCATCATACACACCGACCACAAATCATTGAAGCGGCTAAACGGACAAGGTAATTTGAGCAATAGACATGCTCGGTGGGTGGAGTTTATTGAAACATTCCTTTATGTGATCAAGTACAAAAAGGTAAGGATAATGTAGTAGCAGATGCACTATCTAGAAGGTATACCCTAATTACTCAAATGCATGCTATTCGAACATATAAAGCAATTGTATCCTAATGATCCAAATTTCAAGGAAATTTATACTCATTGTTTAAAAGGTGCTTTTAACAAGTTTTATCTTGTAGATGGGTTTCTTTTCCGAATAAGCAGATTGTGTACACCACAAGGCTCCATTAGAGAATTGCTAGTCCATGAGTCACACTCCGGAGGCTTAATGGGGCATTTTGGCATCTCGAAAATGTTAGACATGGTAATGGAGCATTTTTTTGGCCACATATGAGGAAAACCATGGAAAAGGTATGCGCATCTTGCATCGTATGTAAACAAGCAAAATCCAAGGTAAGTCCTAACGGTTTATATACACCCCTCCCTATCACTTCTTTCCGTTGGGTCAATTTATCTATGGACTTATTCTTGGATTACCTCGTACCAAAAAGGGTCGAGATAGTATTTTTGTTGTGGTCGCCAGGTTTTCAAAGATGGCTCACTTTATACCATTCCATAAAACGGATGATGCAACACATGTAGCCGATCTCTTCTTTGGAGAAGTAGTACGACTTCATGGAATTCCACGCACCATCATTTTCGATAGAGATGTAAAGTTCATAAGCCATTTTTGGAAGGTTTTGTGGGGAAAGATAGGTACCAAACTTCTTTATTCTACTACTTGTCACCCACAGACGGATGGACAAACCGAGGTAATAAATCGGATCTTAGGTGCATTACTCAGAACCGTTGTCGGAAAGAACACAAACACTTCGGAAGAATATCTACCTTTTGTAGAGTTTGCCTACAACCGTTCTATTCATTCATCCACTGGTTATTCTCCATTTGAAGTAGTTTATGGTTTTAACCCCTTAACTACATTAGACCTTGTTCCTTTACCTACTGATAATATTAGCAGCTTAGATAGCGAAAAGAAAGAGGAGTTAGTTAAATCCATTCACACAAAGGCAAAGCAAAGAATGGAGAAAACATATGAAAACGTTGATGCCAAAGTCAACAAAGGCCAACGCCAAGTTGTCTTTAAACCAAGAGATTGGGTTTGGTTGCACATGCGTAAAGAAAGATTTCCGAACCATAGGAAATCCAAATTGTATCCACGAGGAGATGGACCATTCCAAGTCCTTGAAAGGATCAACAACAATACATACCGAATTGATCTACCAGGTGAGTATAATGTGAGTACAACTTTTAATGTTTCTGATCTTTTTCCCTTTGATGTTTCAGATTCGTGGACGAATCCTTTTGAGGAGGGAGGGGATGATACATGTACCACAAGGCAATTCCAAGGACAAGATGGACTTACTTTTCCACTTGGCCCAATAACCCGAGCCAAGTCTAAGCTAATCAAGGACAAGCTGTATTCGACTGTCCAAGTATTCGTGAGCAAAGGATTACAAGCTGCCATGAAGAAAGAATAATTTCTTGAAGGAAGTCCACACTTAACATCCTTCAAGAATAATTGGGTCACAAAAACTCAACTTGCTGCACCTTTGGAGATGGAATCCATGAGCCTTTAGATGTCCATTAATTAGCCTTTTTTATTGTAATTAGACCCAATACTTGTTAATATAAAAGATTGGGTCAGATTTTTATTTTTAGCCCAAATTACGATTCACAAGTGTTTTTAGGCCTAGTTAGCTTTTAAAACAGCCCACACATGCCTCCTTGCCCAATAACCAATTTCTTATCATCTAAACCAGCCCAAATACCCTTAAATTCGTCCAAATAAAGGCCATATCAACTTTTACTTGCTGCCCAATCAAAACAGCTCTTATCAGCCCATTACTTGATGCCCAACCAAACCAGCCTTCACCAAGTTTACTTGCTGCCCAACCAACCAGCCCTTATCAGCTTTTCACTTGCCTTATCACCCTATTCCTTGCCACACAAGCTGATATGAACGTCAATGGCAAAGACCCAGAGAAGTACCCAGGTGGCCCCATTACTCGAGCAAGGGCCAAGGAGTTCCAAGCAGCCATGGAAAATATGTTTACATCAAGCTTGGGACGTTAGAAAGAAGAAATAATAAGGGAGGGACACTTTACTTTGCTTATGCATGAATTTGCATGAGTATTTAAAGTTTGCATAACATTCATTGCATTCAATAAACATGTTGTTCATTAAAGCATGCGTTGCATTTAAACATGTAGTTCATTTAGTTATACACTTCATTTAACTAAGTAGTTCATTGATTAAACTAGTTCATTCAAGATTATTAGTTCATTGAATAAAGTTAGTTCATTAATTAAACTAGTTCATTCATCAAACTAGCTCATTTATTAAACTAACTCTTAATTGTTTACATGCATGTTTTCAATTAAAGATTGAATAAAGTTTACCTTTGTGTCTAGGTGCATGAGGGAAGATGAGCGGTTTTACCAGATGCAAGAATATCAGCAGAATGTCTTCCAATTCTGGATGCGATACAGACGTGTTTGGATCCAGAAATCAATTGGACGTTA